>OY728120.1:1258563886-1258732396 GCA_963277665.1 Viscum album | reverse complement strand
TAGCCTACCCACCCACCAGATGCCCCCTACCCCCTGGACAACCTTTCCACCCCCATGGACAGCCCGCCCACCCCCCTGGACAGCCTCCCACCCCCATGGATAACCCGTCCACCCCCTGGATACCCCCTATCCCCCTGGACTGACCCACCGCCCCCGTGGACACCCCCTACCCCCATGGACACCCCCTCCACCCCCGTGGACAGCCCACCCACCCCCCTGGACACCCCCACCATGCCCCAAGACCCCCAATTCCCCCAAACACACCCACCCCTGGACACCCCGACCCCCTTGGACAACCCCCAACCCCCTAGATAGCCCCCCACCCCTAGACACCCCACCCCTGTGGACACCCCCAACCCCGTGGACAGCCCTCCCACCCCCCTGGACACCCCTACCCCCTGGACAGCCCCACCACCCCCGTGGATAGCCTGCCCAACCCTGGACAACCCTCCCACCCCCGTGGACACCCCGACCACCCCCTGGACACCCCTACCCCTCTAGACAGCTCCGCAACCCCTGTGGATATCACCTGCCCCCTGGATAGCCCCCACCTCCGTGGACAGCCCGCCCACCCCTGGACACCCCTATCCCCCAGGACAACCCCGCCACCCCCATGGAAAGCCTTCCCATCCCCCTGGACACCCCGTACTCCCTAGACAACCCCCACCCCCTCGACACCCCATACCCCCCTGGACAGTCCCCTACCCCCGTGGACAGCTTGCCCACCCCCCTTGGACGCCCCTACCCCCTGGACAACCTCGCCACCCCCATGGACAACCCGCCCACCCCCTAGACCACCCCCACCCCTGGACAACATCCAAACCCCTAGACACCCCCACCCCCTAGACCCCCACCCTCGTGGATACCCCAACCCCCGTGGACAACCAGCCCACCCCCTACCCCCGGTAGATAGCCCCACTACCCCCATGGATAGCCCGCCCACCCCCTGGATAGCCCCACCATCCCCGTGGACAGCTCGCCCATCCCCTAGACACCCCATACCCCCCTATATAGCCCCCACACTCGTGGAGAGCCCGCCCACCCCCTGAATACCCCTACCCCCCTGGACAGCCCCGCCACCCCAGTGGATAGCCCCGCCCACCCCCTGGACACCCCTACCCCCATGAACAGCTCCCTAACCCCATGGACAGTCCGCCCACACCCTGGACACCCCCACCCTCAGAACCCCCATCCCCCCATCCCCCCGGACACCCCCACCCCCTAGACACCCCATACCCCCTGGACAACCCCCCTCCACCTCTGTGGATAGCCTGCCCACCCCCATGGACACCCCCTACCCCCTGGACAGCCCCTCCACCCCTGTGGATAGCCCCATCACCCCCGTGGACAGACCACCCACCCCCTAGACACCCCTACCCCCTGGATAGCCCCGCCACCCCCGTGGACAGCCCGCCCACCCACTGGACACCCCGTACCCCCCCTGGAAAACCCCGCCACCCCCGTGGATAGCCCGTCCACCCCCTGGACAACCCTACCCCCCCTATATAGCCCCCCCAAACTCGTGGACAGCCCACCCACCCCCCCTGGACACCCTGTACCCCCCTAGATAGCCCCCACCCCCGTGGACAACCCACCCACCCCCCTGGACACCCCTACCCCCTGGACAACCCCGCCACCCCCATGGACAGCCCGCCCACCCCTGGACCACCCCCAACCCCGGACACCATCCAAACCCCCTGGACACCCCCACCCCTGGACCCCCACCCTCGTGGACACCCCCAACCCCCGTGGATAGCTCTCCCACCCCCTAGACACCCCTACCCACCGTGGACAGCCCCGCCACCCCTGTGAACAGCCCGCCCATCCCCCAGACATCCCCACCACCCCCATGGATAGCCCTACCACCCCCCTAGACACCCCGTACCCCCATGGGCAGCCCCCCACCCCCGTGGACTGCCCGCCCACCCCCTTGGACACCCGTACCCCTTGGATAGCCCCACCACCCCCGTGGACAGCCCGCTCACCCCCTAGACACCCCATACCCCCATGGACAGCCCCACCACCCCCGTGGACAGCCCGCCCACCCCCTGGACACCCCCTACCCCCCTGGACAGCCCCCACCCCTGGACACCTCACCCCCTTGGGCAGTTTATGTGATCACTAAAATAATCTACTAAAATACTAAATTTTTTCGATCTAAAATTTACTCAACTCCTGAATAATTATCCTCCGCAAGTGTACATGATCTTGTACACTCATGTATAGTTCTTCAAATATTTTTTTTTATAAATATAATATTTTGTTGTTTTTATATTATGATTATCATATAGAGTAGTGTGTCAGTTATGGTTTCATATAAAGTGAACAATTCTTGTTTACTTAAATATATTTTCGATGAAACTTCAATCTTATTGAATTGATTTTGACGAAATGACTTATAATTTTTTTTACAGAATGGATAGAAGTTGGATGTATGAAACTGATCGGATCACAAGTGATTTTCAAAACAATTTTGTGATCTTTTTAGATTTTTCATTTCACAACGCTTCAGATACTGGTCACATACATTGCCCCTGTTACAATTGTGTTGGAAGACCTTGGTTGAGTAATGAAGAAGTCATCTACCACATAACCAAATATGGTTTTCAAGCAAACTACTCTGTGTGGTATCACAATGGGGATAAAATAAAATATCAAATTGCTGATGATCCAAATGAGAGGACTGGATTGGAGAATTTGTTATATGACCAGTTTCTGTTTATTCGTCATCATGAAAAAGAAATGATTCCAACCGAAGAAGATTTTCATATGAGTAGACATGATGCGTTTAATGAAAATAATGATGTTGTCAGGTTGAAAAAAATTGAATGATGCTGCCACGACTCCAGTATATCGACAATGTAGTAAAATGAAAAAGTTGGAATTTTTAATCCGATTGTTTCATGGGAAAACTATGTATGGTAATTATAATACTTCCATTGATTACATTCTTACCTTTCTGAAGGAATTACTTCCAGATGATGCAGATGTTCCCTCAAACCACTATATGGAATGGAAGTTAGTTGAGGAACTTGGATTTTCAAGAAACAAAATTCATGCTTTCCCGAAAGATTTCAGTTTATTCTGGGAGGAAACTACTGAACAAAATGATTGTATAAAATGTGGCACATCCCGCTGGAAGCCAAAAGCTGATGCAACACTATCCCATGTGCCACATAAAGTAATGTGGCACTTTCCATTGATCCCCAGACTCCATAATCTTTTTATGTCTGATGAAATATCAATAAAAATGCGATGGAATGATACCTAGAGAAAGAAGACTAATGATGAGTTGGTTCACCCTGAAGATGGATTTGTATGGCAGAGATTGATGCTCCAATATCTTGATTTTGTAGCTGACATGCGTAATGTGAGGTTGGGTATTTCATGTGACGGTTTTAATCCGTTTGGGAAGATTCTTACGTCGCACAACACATGGCTGGTTTTTATACACATTTATAATCTTCCCCCATGTTTGTGTATGAAAAAACCTTTCACTTTCATGAGTATACTCATATCTAGCCATTCCGATCCCAACAATGATATAGACGCATACATGCAACCTTTAATAAAAGAGTTGAAACTTCTTTGGGATGTGGGTGTGCGCACATATGATGCATGTTCGAAAGACATATTTCAGATGCGTGCTGCGCTTACGTGGACGATCAATGATTTTCCTGCTTATGTAATGATGTCTGGATGGAGTACGAAGGGAAAACTATCACGTCCTATTTTTATGAAGAATACATGACCCAGAAGACTAAAACATCGTTGTAGTTTCAGTTTTATGGGACATCGACAATTATTTCCAATGGACCATCCATATAGAAATAATTGTCGAAGATTTGACAATACCATGGAGACTGATGATCCACCTCAGCGTATTTCTAGAACTGATGTGCTTAATGAATTGAAATATTTTAGTTTTTCATTCAGGAAGGGTCAAATGAAATATGGAAAGAGAAATAATGTTTCCACTAAAACCTATTACAATTGGAAGAAGATAAGTATCTTCTTTGATTTTCCTTATTAGTCAACCAATTTGTTACGTCATTGCTTAGACATAATGAACATTGAAAAAAATATATGTGAAATATTGATTTCAATTCTTCTAAATGTTAAGGTAAAGACAAAAGATGATTTATGGTCTCAGCGTGACTTGGTGGATTGGGGAATCAGGCCAGAATTGCATCATGTGTGTATCAGTGAAAATAAATGGCAAGTTCTATATGCTTCTTATGTGATGAAACCTACAAAAAAAAGAAATTTCTATAAGTAATAGAGGCTATTAAAGTTCCTGATGGCTATTCAAGCAACATATCTAAACGGGTCAACAGAAGAGAGTTGAAGCTAAAATCTTTGAAGACTCATGATTATCACATCCTTCTGCATGATTTGATTCCAATAACAATTCATCATCTTTTTTCCAATAATGTAAGGGTGACTGTTATTCGATTGTGCCATTTTTTTAGAGATCTTTGTGCTAAGAAGTTTTCCAAGTCTTTCTTATAAAAAATGTTGGCAGATGCCCTATTAATTTTGTGTGAGTTAAAGAAAATATTTCCTCCATAATTTTTCACATGCATGATGCATCTGACTGTCCATATTCCAAATAAAATACTTCTCTGAGGACCTATTTATTTTCATTGGATGTATCCAACTGAAAGAAATATGTACACATTAAAGTCTTATGTTTGTAACAGGAATCATCCCGAAGGTTCTATCATGAACGGTTACTTGGATCAATAATGTATGGATTTCTAATCTATGTATTTGTCTGATCTTACTATAAGAATGAATAGACCAATGAGAAACGAAGAAGAACAATATGAGAAATTAAACCCAGTTTTCCATCACTTCTTCAAATAGGAGGAATTCCTGGATCATATACATTGACGACATTAAGACTTAAAGAACGAGAGATGGAACATTGCATAGTTTTGTTCAACTGTGAATTGTTTGGTGACTACATTTTGTAAGTAAATTGAATATGTATATCATATATATATATATATATCTGTTAAAATATTCCTGTTTTTATCTATAGGGAACATATAACGATGATAAATAGAAAGCATCTTTCTTTATCTTTGAGAAGGAGGGAGACTTTTCATAGCAAAGAGTTTTCGGCTTGGTTAAAATTTAAGGTAATAATATTACTATTTAAAATAATTAAAATAATAATTAATTAAGTTTAATATTGATTTATATTTTAGGTATTGAGTTTTCCTACTGACTCTGTCTCTGAGGAAATAAGATCTTTGGATTTTGGTCCTAATACCGTGGTTCATGACTGTAAATCAATTGTTATCAATGGTTACAGATTTATTATCACTGAACAAGAAAAGAACATGAGAACACAACATGATGGTGTTATGGTTACTGCCACAATAGACTGTTATACTAGTGCATCAGATAGTAGACCATAATTAGAAAATGTAGGTTATTATGGAGTCGTTGAAAAAATAATAATATTGGATTATTATTCTCATGGACGTGTCACAATGATGAATTGCCAGTGGTTTGATTTGATGATGAGGCACGACACATTTATTGATGATTGTGGATTTTGAGTAATTGATATGACTCACACTCTTGCTACCGATGAACCATATGTATTGGCATCAATGGCGAAACAAGTTTTTTATGTCAAAGACCATCTTCGACCTAAATTTGGTGTCATTATTAAAGTAATTCCAAGACATATTTTTGATGATAGTGATGATGGAATTGAAACCATCCCTAATGCCATTGGAAATGATCCATTTATTACTTTTGATGACTCCAATAGCTCAATTTTCAAAGTTGAGTGTGAACCTGAAGTTGTGGTGGGAAATATATAAAATCATCCATTCATGTTCTCAATTCTTTTGGTTTACGTTGACTTGGGATGTTAAGGTTGGTACTATTCAAATTGATTTAATATTTATTAAAAATATGTTGTATCCGAATTGACCATTATGTGAATTTTCAATGTTTATTGGTTTCAATTTTATTTGAATTTCATTTTCTAATTTGGAATTGAACTGTATTCAAACCTAAAAAACCAACATTTCTAACTTGGTGAAAATTTCAATGCTTCAACTATGATTTATATAAAATTTTTATAACTCTAAGACCTATCTTTAACATTTTACCAGATAATGAACATAATGGTTTGTATTCTTATGCAAAACATGTATTGAAACCTTCATTATCTACCTGGGCTAAAGAAATTAAAATTTTCCTTAATGTTGACAACTTCTTTACCCCTTATGAATCTGGTAGAATCATTGTTCCATGATTTTAATAGACTGAGGAAACTTAGTAAATAACCATCCTACTAAAAATTAAATTTCTTTATTACATCTTTTACGATTTATTGACTTAATTATGTATTTGTTCAAGCTCACTTAAAACAATGGATAGTTAAATTATCCATAAATCCCTCTATTCCATCTCATTTATTTTGTTTTTTGGGTTACAAATTTCTATTTACTTCTATATTTTTTTTTCAAATGCAGGAAATGAAATCGATTGAAGAGAGGTGATGAAAACAGATTATGGACAACAATCGTCGCATGACTGAGCTGCCCATTCCACCACTAGTGCCTGCAGTGAGTATTTTATTTCAAATATATATATTTAAATAATATATAATGTCACGTGATTATTATTTTTTAAACATTTTTGTAGGATCCATATATTAGGTGAGAGTTATTTGATGAGCAACCTAGTAGTGGTCCCAGTACTCAGGGTGTTCATACAGGGGGGGTGGTACAAGAGCTAGATGATCTGGTTGGCGTACCCGATTAGACCCTACCCCTCCCACTGACATACCATCCATCCCACATTTTGATCCCAGTGTGTTGTTAAGGACACAAATGATATTTAGGCCTCCCATGTTTTCACCACTCTTTACATCTGATCCTCCTCACCCATCTGTTCCATATTCGATGTTGATTCCCACTCCCCATCCAACATTCAGCCAGCCATCCCTGTCATCTTGTTTTACTTTTGATTCCTTCTCTCCAGGATTTAATATTCCATCTTCTTCAACTCTTTCTCTACCAGAGTCTGTCCCTGAAGAGCATACATTGGGACCCACTCCATCTGTATAGGGTGTTACTTTAGTTTCTGTGGATCCAGCGACACCCATTAATCAGACTACCACAGGTATACTTATAAAACCCTAACAAATTTTTACACCATTATTTATTTTCATTATAACATGTATTGATAAAATATTTGTTTTTCTTTCATAACAGAAAAATCTACTGATAGGATGCAGGGGCGGGGGAGTACATGCATGCGTGTAGTGTGGAACCACTGCACACAGTTGATGGTGGAATACAATGAATATAGTCAAATGATTGAAAAATTAGGGCAACAATGTCGGAGTTTTTTGGCGACACTTTCCAAATACTCCGAAATCATTCCTATCAGTCTGCTCTCATGGAGATAGCTGCCAAATGAAGTCAAGGATAAATCTTGGGCAAAGATATGGGTAAAAAAATCTATTGTATTTAATGCAATATTTTTTTTTGTATTTATATGAATTAATATTTTGGTGTCAGCTATGGTTTAATTTCCCCGATGGTGAGGGTGAACGACCAACACATCTAAAGGATTTAGGTGAGCTTTAGAGAGCTTATAAGTATGAGTTGTACATTGGATGGCATGCTAGAGTGGGCACAGAGTTAGAGGCAGTCCTTGTCATGGATGATTGTCTGTTAGAACAGTATCAACAAATGATTACTCATTGGATGACTAGAAAATTTAAGGTATTAATCAAATTAGAGGTATTTAAATGAAAATTTTCATGTTTCTTGTTAATACTAATTATTGAATTTTATTTAGGATTCATCCGGAAGAAATAAAAAAACATTGATGCTAAAAAATACATCCACACATTGGGATGTATTGTGATGCCAGATCATGCGAGGCAACATGTATGACATTTTATAATTTTTCTTTATGAATTACACTTTCTATTTCTTCCTCCATAATTTATTCGATTGCTAAAGTTGTTATATAATTTTATTTATGAAATTAATTATTGGTATTCTATTTTTAATTATGGTTTCCTACATTCAATGTCATTGTATAGGCATAAATTGAATATAGAAGGATGTGTGCCTCAAGAAAAACTGTTTTTCTCAAGTAGAAAGAAGAAAGATGGAAGTGCGGTTAATGAACCGACTCAGTAGTAGATTGTAATTTTTACTTTGTAGATTTAAAATTTTAATCTCTATTTTGTAACTTAACAATCTATTTATATTTTTAACAAGTTGCTTTAGAGGCCCTTGATGCTTAGGAACCTAAAAATTTCGGGCCAAACGATCACTTACATCAGGTGTTGGGAGATGAGCACCTTGGTAGAGTACGCTGCCGACCTGGGAAGAGTATAGTTCCAATGAGGTATTGGACCTCCTCAGGTATGAGTTGTAGTGACGCCAAGTTCTAGAAGGTTAAGACATAGGCAGAACAAGCTAAAAAAAGGGCCAAATAGATGGTAGAATAGTATGCTAGGGAAAACACTGCATTTATGAAACTGATGGAATTTTTACGTCCAACACTTCCACCAGAGGCTAGAACAACTTGTGATGAATATATGTTGTCAATGCATTCTATATATGGTGCACCAGGTGGTAGTTGTAGTGGTGGTCGAGATGATGGTGAGGAGGAGGCCAAGCTGGAGGAGGAGGAGGGTGAGGAGGAGGCCGAGGCGGAGGAGGAGGGCGAGGAGGAGGGAGAGGAAGAGGAGGAGGGAAATGAGGAGGATGAGTCTGAGTACGAGGGAAAGGAGGAGGGAATTGAGGAGGGTGGGGATGATGATGGGGATGGTGATGAGGATGAGGGTGAAGTTGATGATGACAGTGATGACAGTGATGGTGATGAGGGATAGATTGATCCGTTACATTTTTGACTGATATTACTAACCTTTGATGTTTATTGATCTGTTGTGCTTGAATATATGTGTGATTAGGTAGGTCACATTATCTTTATTTTTTATCTATAAATAATAAAACTTGACTTGATGAATTTCTATGACTGATTCACCCCTCCCCTAGACATCCCCCACCCCCGTGGATAGCCCACCCACCCCCTTGGACACCCTGTAACCCCCTGGATAGCCTCACCACCCCCATGGATAGCCCGCCCACCCCCCGGGACAACCCCTCCCCCTATGGACAACCCCCACCCCCGTGGACAGCCTGCCCACCCCCGTGGACAGCCCTCCCACCCCCTAGACACCCTCACCCACCCCCCTAGACACACTATACCCCCTGGACAGCCCTGCCCACCCCCCTGGACAGCCCCACCCACCCCCTGGACAGCCCGCCCGCCCCCTGGATAGCCCCTCCCCCCCGTGGACAGCCCCCACCCCTATGATAGCCCTCCCAACCCCCTTAGACACCCCAACTCCCCCTGGACACCCCCACCCCCTGGACAGACCCGCCACCCCCGTGGATAGCCCGACGACCCCCTAGACAGCCCCCACCCCCGTGGATAGCCCCCCACCCCCGTGGATAGCCCGCACACCCCTGGGCATCCCTTACCCACCTGGACATCCCCTCCACCCCCGTGGATATCCTTCCCATCCCCCTAGACACCCCGTGCCCCCATGGACAGCCCCGTCCACCCCCTGGACACCCCATCCCCCCTGGACATCCCCGCCCACCCCCTGGACACCACATCCCCCCTGGACAGCCCCTCCCACCCCTAGATATCCCACCCACCTCTCTGGACAATCCCTCCCCCCGTGGACAGCCCCCACCCTTGGGATAGCCCGCCCACCCACCTGGACACCCCTACCCCCTGGACACCCTGACCCCCCTGGACAACCCTGCCACCCCTGTGGATAGGCCACCCGCCCCTCTGAACATCCCCTCCCCCTGTGGAAAACCCCACCACCCCTATGGATATCCCGCCCACCCCCTGGACACCCCCTACCCCCATGGATAGCCCTACCACCCCTGTGGATAGCCTTCCCACCCCCTGGACACCCCATACCCCCATGGACCGTCCCGCCCACCCCCTGGACACCCCGTGCCCCCTGAACAGCCCCCACCCCCATGGAAAGCCCACCCACCCCCGTGAACATTCTGCCCACCCCCATAGACACCCCGTACCCCCTGGATAGCCTGCCCACCCCCATGGACATCCCTCCCACCCTCCGGACACCCTGTACCCCCTGGACAGCTCTGCCCACCCCCTGGACACCCCGTGCCCCCTGGATAGCCCCCACCCCTGTGGACAACCCCCACCCCTATGGACAGCCCACCCACCCTCTTGGACAGCCCCAACACCCCCATGGACAGCCCGCCCACCCCCCGGACACCCCGTACCCCCCGAACCACCCCCCACCCCCCTAGACACCTCGTGCCTCCTAGATAGCCACCACCCCCGTGGACTTCCCCCACCCCCATGGAAAGCCCTCCCACCCCCTTGGACACCCCGTACCCCCCCTAGACAGCCCCTCCACCCTCGTGGACAGCCCACCCACCCCCCTGGACACCCCATACCCCCATGGACAGTCCCCCACCCCTGTGGACAGCCCACCCACCCCCGTGAACAGCCCGCCCACCCCCTGGAGACCCCCTACCCCCTCGACAGCCCCGCCACCCCTGTGGACAGCCCACCCACCCCCTGGACACCCCTCCCCCCATGGACAGCCCCCACCCCCATGGAAATACCTCCACCCCTGGACATCCCTACCTCCCGTGGATATCCCGCCCACCCCATGGACACTCCCTACCCCCTGGACAGCCCTGCCACCCTCGTGAATAGCTCACCCACCCCCTGGACACCCTGTACCCCCTTGGATAGCCCCGCCCACCCCCCACCCACCCCTACCTCCCTGGACAACCCCCACCCTCATGGACAGCCCCACCCACCACCTCGGACACCCCTACCCATCTGGACAGCACCACCTCCCCCGTGGACTGCCCCCACCCCTAGACATCCCCACCCCCATGGATTATAGGGTTTCTAACAACTCTAAGATCCCATTAATCATAGATACCCACTTTTTTGCCTCCTAGGATCCTTGATCACCAATAAAAAATAGTGGATGGTATTTTAGAAACTCCCATGCATAATAAATGATCCGAGAAGAACATGGTTATTCCACTTCCACAAGAGTTTGAGTAGAGACCAAGACACAAAAATGACTACCTAAGATATCCCCTTATGAAATTTTTGATTCATTTATAGTGGTAAAATTCTATAGAATTATAAAAAACAAAACCTTTAGTAAAATAATCTGATGTTCTAAAACAAGGGACACAAAATCCCAAATCCCATAAAGATACATCATAACTAATTCTTCCTAAAACCATTTTAAAATAACATAATAGAGACTTATTTCTATTTAAAACTCCCAAATGGTTTATAAAAATACCTTTTAAGGTTCAATTTCAAAAATCATATAGTATTTTTGTCCCACAATAAAAATATAATCATTTTCTTAATAAACAAATCCCCCTTCCTACCATAGACACCAAAAGCATTCATTTTTTCCTAAAGAAACACATACTATTGAAATAAAAACTATTCCAAAACCATTTTAAAAATAAAAATGATATTAAAATCCATGAAATTCATTCCATTAAAACCATTACAACCCCCACCCCTCCTAGACACCACCCCACCACCCAGACACCCCACCCCCCTGGACACCCCCTATAACGACCCAAAATTTGGTTAATGAAAATCCCTATTGATCTAATTAAATTCCTTAGTATATGAAATGGTCATACAACATATGAACTCATTTTTTTTATGTTTTTGGATTTTAAAATACCATTAATAATTGTGAACATTTCTAATATAGCCGTTGAACAGTGATCACATGATTAGTATAAATATGGGCTTTAAAAATCTAATTTACCCAGACAAAGAAAGCGATGGCCTCATCCAGTAGAATTTCTCCATACGAAGTCCATTTTTCGGAGCTCCGAAAGGAGGTGGAATCATTGGGCTTTTATCTTGACCAAGCCCAAGCTGATCTTCAACAGGTTAAGCTCGAACAGAACCATTTACAAGAGAAGTGGAAGTTGATAGAGATCACCACACGTGCAATGTTATCTGAGACACTCCAAGAGTCTGTCACCATCGCGTACCTCACCCTTCGGTCTTATGCAGGTGTTTTAAGGGGTTATTTAACAAGACCCTAGTACTATGTTTATTTACATTATTTTTGTATATAATAATTAATATAATTTCATTTTATTATTATTACCTTTTAAATAGTTTTTAAAGCAAAAATAGTATTTTTAGTTAATGTTCAAATAAGAAATCTATTTTGATGAATTAATGGATTTTTGAATTAAATAAATTTTAATAAAATATTATTATTATTATTAAATTAATTTTTATTAAATATAAATGATCGTGTAATTTTATGAATTCAATTGTAATTTTTATTGAGGTTTGAAATCCATTTTTGTCAAAACCCATGAATTTTCGATAAATGTCGGTTTTTATTTTAGAAGTGAAAATTAACATATTTAGAAAATTATCTAGATAAAATAAATATTATTTCTAGAATCAGGACATAGAAATTATCTAATTTTTATTTTTTCATAATTTTCTGAGACAGTCAAATTTTTGGTTAAAAATTAAATACCGTTTAAATATATAATATGTTTTATGACATCATAATGACCCAATAGTGATGTAATAAAATACTATAAGCCTTATGTTAGGCCAATATATGTTTTAAAATTAAAATAATGTGTTTTTGGGTTTGTTTTACTTATTTTACAAAGCATTAATGGACCCTTCAAGACTTATTAAACATCTTGTCTTTTTAAATTGTTTTCCTTGGGAGTGTGACTCACCTCCACATAAGCAACCCCATTATTTTAAGAAGTTCGGACTTTGGACTTATAAAATATAGTTTTCCACTTCCCTTTTCCAAAAACCATGGGAAAAAACCATGGGATGGTTTGTGGTTTGGATTAGTTTAATGTGAGGGTCCCAAACCTAAATAATAAAGAATTCCCTCACCTTTCCTATATAAACCCACCCAAGCTCCCACTTCCTCCTCAATCAAATCCTTTGGAGTTCATAAAACCTCTTACCTCCTCTCTCTAGAATCCTACCAAGGTTCCCAAGCTTCCAAGAAGCCTCTCTCAAGCCTTTGGAAGCATACTTCCAAGTAAGGGTTTTTTCTTCCTTTCTCATTTTTGTCCAATTTTCTTTAAGTTGTTATGACCTTTTAATTTCAATTATAAATATGGGGGTATGGTTTTTAACCTCCCCTATACTTCCATATTTATGTTTTAATTATGGGATACACCTTTATCTCTCATTAAATTCCTCCCATGTACACCCATTACTATGCTGAAATTCCGAAAGGAATTTCACTCTCCTCATTTACATTCAAGAAATTATTTTGTATCATGAATCTAAATTCCATTAAATTTGTTGTACATATATATAAATTACCCCCTTACTGTCCATTTCATGTAAATATGATGAGACACCCATTTCTATCTCATCAACCATTTTTATGAGTTCTTATGTCACACCGTTATGCTGCCGAAATTGCACTGCGTTTTTCCAAGCCAAAGTCACTGTGTAGTGAATACCATGTCCATTTCTCTATCAAGGGTATTCACCTTTATGCACATTTACGTATTTTTTAAAGAGTTTAAAGTCTGTATTCCAAATTTTTTTTATCGTGGAATAAATAATTATGTTGAATGATTCAATGTTTTATGATCCATGTGGCACACTCATGCATGAAATGAAATGTTTAAGAAGGGTGCGCCCTGATAGCGCTCCAATGCATCGGGTAAAGTATAGTATCATGATACGTTATGTGAAATGGGTGTTTACTCATTATAATAAAATTTCAATGAGAGTTTACTCATGATTCATGTGCAATGAGGGTTTACTCATGCTCTATGTGCAATGAGCCTTGGCTCATGCTAATTCTATGTTAAGTGTTGTTGCCACATTTCCATGTTATGATTATCATGATTTATCATGAATTTAAGTTTATGCTTCCCTTGTGCTCTATTGGTATGCCTATTGTCTAACATGTATTGTATTCTTCATGTTATTCCATATTTATTCCCTTACTGGGCTTTATAGCTCACCCTTTTCTTATGCATATCCTCAGGTTATCCCATGCAATGCTAAGTCCGAGGGAATGTAGTGGTCATGTAAAGGAAGTTTTCAATAAGGATGTTGTATTTCTTATTTTAAGTTGTTATGTAATGATACTAAGCCCCAAATACACTAAAAGTATCGATCTTCTATGTTGTATCAAGTGAATTTTATGCAATAAATAATGTTTAAGTTTGTAATAAAAATTAGGGTTGTCATAGTTGGTATCAGAGGATAGGTTTAGTTATTTTGGGATTAGGCTTAAAAAACCATAGGGAAGCCTTAGAGATAAGACTAATAAAAACACCCCTATATTTTTGTGAGTATTGAGAAATTGGTTTATCAAGAAAATACATCCCTATCTGGATATGAGTAGGTAGAGGCGGCTCTGACACAGATGTATCCTAGGGGTAAAACCCGAAAACACCGCTTTGAGCTAGACTCGAACGGGAATTGGTGCATGACAGGGGGCCTTGCTTCAATCTTGGTTATGATACTCTCAGGGGATATGCTTTGGTATATTCATGAGTTTAGTACAATTTGTTATTGAGGGATAAAAAAAATCCCATAAGAATATAAGTTAAGAAATAGATTGAGGATAACATAGATCACAAGATAGAATATACTTATTCTTTATAAGTTTATACTTTTATGTTCAAAGTTTCTTTTTTTATAAGTATTCAAGACCTATAATTATACTCCATTTTTCTTAGTTAATGGCGGGAAATAGAAGGACACGTTCCAACAACCAATGTGATAGGCAATGTGAAGATTTCCCTAATGATATGCCTGATATGACGGGAGCAGGTGCTCAAAACTTCATGACAGTACTTGCTCAGATAGCTTGAGTTATGAATAATAACTTGAATTATTTGGAACTCCTTCCTCCTTCACAAAAAGAGCAAGTTTCCGTATAATCCTTCATGCGGAAAAGGCCTCACATGTTTAGCGGGTCTTCTGATCCCCTCCTTGCGGAACAATGGATTAACTCCATTGAGAAGATATTCTCCATCCTATAGTGCTCCAAAGAGGAAAAAGTTGTACTGGCGGTCTATCGTTTTGATGGGGAAGATGATTAGTGGTGGACACTGATCAATAATACAAAGTCCCTAGAGGAAATTTATTCCATGAATTGGGAGGAATTCAATAGGATGTTTTTCAACAAATATTTTCCTCAAACCCTCCATCTCAAGATGGAAAGAGAGTTCCTCGGACTCAAGCAGAAGGAAGATGAGTCCATCGAGGCGTATGAAGAAAAATTTTCAAGGCTTTCAAGGTACACCTCTGGCTTTGTCATGAACACCGAAATCAAGGTGGATTGCTTCTTTAGCGGACTAAATCTGAGTCTAGGAAAAGCATTGGCAATTCAAGACTTCGACAATTATGAGGATATTGTTCATTGTGCCCTCAAGGTTAAAATAGAGATTGGAGACTCTCAGTGGTCTCATGGGCCCAGTGACAAGAAGTGTAAAATAGAGAACAACATGGGTGGTCCATCAAAAAAATCCCATGATGGAAAGAATCCTGACTTTCTCCCTTGAAAAAATTGTGGGAAGAAACATCATGGTAACTATCTCATGGGAACCATGAATTGCTTCAAATGCGGAAAGTTTGGTCATCTGGCCAAGAACTGCTGAAGGGATATGAAAAATCCTAATAATGTTGAAGAATAAAGGAAGGTTACAATCAACACTCAGCTGACAGTGCAGTGTTACAACTACAGGGAGATTGAGCATTATTCAAACAATTTCCCTAAGCCGAGGGTTGTTAGAGGCAACCAACAACAACCTATGAGACAAAAACGAAGGGCTTATGCTATCACTACCACTGAGGTGGAGTTGGAAAATGATGTGGTGACAGGTATGCTAGTTATTCATTCAAGAGTAGCGAATTCACTTTTTGATTTAGGTTCTACGCATTCTTTTATATCTTGAAAGTTTAGTAGAACAATCCCAGTACCACCAAAAATCATGAAAGTAAAGATGTCAGTGAGTACGGAAAATGGGGCAATCATTGCATCCCATGAATATAAATCCTCCCCTGTTATAATCTATGGATTAAACTTCCTAGCAAACCTCGTAATACTTCCTATGGTGGAATTTGATGCAATTCTTGGCATGAATTTTCTTTACTTATATAGAGCCAATATAAATTGTTGTGAGAGGGAAATAACTCTCCATGTGGAGAATCGACCCTCGATTCTTTACAAGTGCAAGGATGAAGATGAATCTTATTTAGATCCATCATCTCAAGCATGGATATTTCTTCCCTATGAGCACACGTATCTGGATTAGATGATTGAGTCTAAAGAGGCAACCATCCTAGAGGATATGCCTATTGTGAGGGAATTCGCTGAAGTGTTTCCTGAGGAATTGACTGGTCTTCCTCCTAGAAGAGATGTTGAATTATCAATTGAACTTATACCTGGGGAGTTTCCAATATCCAAGACTTCATATAGAATGGCTGTTGTGGAGCTTTAGGAGCTAAAGAAACAACTACAGTAGAATCTAGATAAAGGGTTTATACGCCCAAGTGCTTCACCATGGGGTGAACCAGTCCTCTTCGTCAAGAAGAAGGATGGGTCAATACACCTTTGCATCGATTATCGTGAGCTCAAAAAAATCACGATAAAGAACAAGTATCCTATCTCACGAATCGATGACTTGTTCGATCAAATGTGTGGAGCACAATATTTATCCAAGGTGGAATTGTGGTCAGGATATTATCAAGTAAGGGTGAAGAAGGAAGATATCCCCAAGACTGATTTTCGTACAAGATACGGGCACTATGAATTCATAGTAATGCCTTTCAAACTCACCAATGCTCCAAAAATCTTCATAGACTTAATTAATAGAGTCTTTAGAGATTACCTTGACAAATTTTTGGTGGTCTTTATAGATGATATTCTGATATACTCCAAAACCAAGGAGGATCATGAGGAGCATCTAAGAACTGTACTAGAGACCTTGCGGAAGGAGAAGCTCTATGAAAAGTACAGCAAGTGTGAGTTATGGTTGAATGAGGTCTCATTCTTGGGCCATATCATCAAAAGAAATGGGATATCTGTGGATCCCTCAAAGGCAGCTGCAATAGAGGGATGGAAAAGGCCAACATCGGTAACGAATATCCGTAGCTTCTTGGGGTTAGCTGGATATTATCGACGATTTGTGAGAAACTTATCACGATTGTCTAACCCTCTTACTAAGCTAAATAATAAGTGAGTAAAGTTTTCTTGGAGTGATGAATGCGAAGAAAGCTTCAAGGAGTTAAAAAAGAGGCTTATCACTGCACCTGTGCTCACTTTACCCACAAGTGGAGAACTTTTTGTGGTATTTAATGATGCTTCGAAGAATTGCCTGGGATGTGTGTTGATGCAAAATTACAAGGTTATTGCCTATGCTTCAAGACAATTAAAAGTTCATGAACAGAACTATCCAACACATAACCTCGAGTTGGCTGTAGTGATCTTCACTTTGAAAATTTGGCGGCATTATCTCTTTGGTGAGAAGTGTGAAATATATATGGACCACAAAATCCTAAAGTATATATTCACATAGAAAGAGTTGAACATGCGCCAATAAATATAGTTAGAGCTGATCAAAGACTATGACTACTTAATCCACTACCATCTCAGAAAGGCAAACAAGGTGGAAGATGCTCTAAGTAGAAATAATCTTGCATGTTTATCAATGATGAGAATTGAAAAGGATCCAATCTTCATAGATTTTAAAAGGATGGACATGGGAATCATTAAGGGAGGAACATTATCAATCCTTTCTTAAATGATTTCTCAAACATCCCTCTTGGAGAGAATAAAGGATGCTCAAAGAAAAGGTGTGTAAATTCAGAAAAGGGTGGGAGCTATTAGAAATGGGAAATCCTTTGATTTCAAAGTTGATGAGGAAGGAGTTGTAAGATTTGGGATGCGATTATGTGTACTATCCGATCCATAGATAAAGAAGGAGATATTGAATGATGCACATAGCTCGACCTTCTCTATCCACCCAGGGAGCAAAAAGATGTACCAAGATTTATGAGAAAACTTTTGGTGGGACAATATAAAAAGGGAGATTGCCGAATATACATCAAAGTGTCTGGTATGTTAGCAAGTGAAGGTAGAGAGGCAGAAGTCTAAGGGGATAATGAAACCATTGCCCATACTAGAATGGAAATGGGATAACATCACCATAGACTTTTTCACTGGACTTCTGAAGACATCCAATGGAAACAATGCAATCTAGGTTGTTGTGGATCGTCTTACAAAATCTACACACTTCATTTCTATTCGAGAGGATTTCTCATTGAATCAACTGGCATGGATATATATGAGGGAATTGGTAAAGCTGCATGGAGTACCACTATCTATTGTGTCCGATTGAGATCCAAGATTAACCTCTAAGTTTTGGAAGAGTCTTCAACATGCTCTGAGTACTGAACTGAACTTCAGTACGGCCTATCATCCTCAAACTGATGGCCAATCTGAGCAGAATATCCAAACATTTGAGGACATGTTGAGAGCGTGCTCAATTGACTTTAAATGAGGATGGGATAAAAATCTTCCTCTGGTTGAGTTCTCATATAACAACAGTTTCCACTCGATCATCCAAATGGCACCATATGAAGCCCTTTATAGGAAAAGGTGCAGAACACTGGCATGTTGGGATGAGGTCAGTGAGCGTAAGCTGCTTGGACTAGAAATGGATGAAGAAATGGTGGAGAATGTGAAAACCATTCAGTAGTATATCAAGGCAGCCCAGAGTCGACAAAAGAGTTATGAAGATAACCGTCGATGAGACCTTGAGTTTAAATTTGGAGACATGGTATTTCTATTCATATCTCCATGTAAGAAGGTCATGAGGTTTGGAAAGAAATGGAAGTTAAGTCCAAGGTACATCGTCCCCTTCGAGATTCTTGATTGTGTTGGGGTTTTGACCTATAAACTAGCACTTCCACCTACCATGGCCAAAGTACATGATGTCTTTCATGTATCCCACTTAAGGAAGTACATACTGGACCCTTCACATGTACTCTCTTCTGAGGTGGTATAGTTGAAGGATGATCTTTCCTATGAGGAGAAACCAATGAAGATCTTGGATTGTAGAGACAAAGTTCTACGTAACAAGACTACTCATATGGTCAAGGTACTTTGGAAAAACCATAAGTATGAAGAAGCAACATGGGAACTGGAGGAAGAAATGAAGGAAAAGTACCCGCATCTGTTTTTGGCCTAGAATGTATAATGAAATTTTGAGGGCGAAATTCTTAAGTGGGGAAGATTGAATGACCCAAACTTTGGTCAATGAAAATCCCTCTTGATCTAATTAAATTCCTTAGTATGTGAAATGGTCATAAAACACATGCACTTATTTTGTTTTATGTTTTTTGATTTTAAAATACCATTAAGAATTGTGACCATTGATAATATAGCTGTTGAATAGTGATCACATGATTAATATAAATATGGGATTTAACAATCTAATTTACTCATCCAAAGGAAGCGATGACCTCATCCAGTAGAATTGCTCCATATGAAGCCCATTTTTCGGAGCTCGGAAAGGAGGTGACGTCATTGGGCTTCAATCTTGACCAAGCCCAAGCTGAGCTTCAATAGGTTAAGCTCAAATGAAACTGTCTATAGGATAAGTGGAAGTTGATAGCGATCACCATGCGTGCAATGTTATCCGAGCCACCCCAAGAGTCTGTCACCATCGCACATCTCACCCTTCGGTCTTATGTGGGTGTTTTAAGGGGTTATTTAACAATACCCTAGTACTATGTTTATGTACATTATTTTTTTATATAATAATGAATATAATTTCATTTTATTATTGTTACCTTGTAAATAGTTTTTAAAGCACAAATAGTATTTTTAGTTAATGTTCAACTAAGAAATCTATTTTGATGAATTAATGGATTTCTGAATTAAATAATTTTTTAATAAAATATTATTATTATTAAATTAATTTTTATTAAATATAAATGATCGTGTAATTTTATGAATGCAATTGTAATTTTTATTAAGGTTTGAAATCCATTTTTGTCAAAACCCATGAATTTTTGATAAATGTCGATTTTTATTTTAAAAGTGAAAATTAACATATTTAAAAAATTATCTAGATAAAATGAATATTATTTTTTGAATAAGGACATAGAAATTATCCAACAGTGATTTTTTCATAATTTTCTGAGATAGTCAAATTTTTGGTTAAAAATTAAATACCGTTTAAATATATAATATGTTTTATGACATCATAATGACCCAATAGTGATGTAATAAAATACTATAAGCCTTATTTTCGGCCAATATATGTTTTACCATTAAAATAATGTTATTTTGGGTTTTTTTGACTTATTTTAAAAAGCATTAATGGACCCATCAAGACTTATTAAACATCTTGTCTTTGTAAATTGTTTTCCTTGAGAGTGTGACTCGTCTCCACATAAGCAACCCTATTATTTTAAGAATTTAGGACTTTGGAATTATAAAATATTGTTTTACACTTCCCTTTTCCAAAAAACATGGGCAAAAACCATGGGATGGTTTGTGGTTTGGATTAGTTTAATGCGAGGGTCCCAAACCTAAATAATAAAGAATTCCCTCACCTTTCCTATATAAACCCACCCAAGATCCCACTCCCTCCTCAATAAAAGCCTTTATATTTGGTCCAAACTCTGACCTCCTATATATATAATCCTCCCAAGGTTCCCTAAGATTCCAATAAGCCTCTCTCAAGCCTCTCTCAACCCTTTGGAAGCATACTTCCAAGTAAGGATTTTTTCTTCCTTTCTCATTTTTGTCCAATTTTCTTTAAGTTGTTATGCCCTTTTAATTTCAATTATAAATGTGGGGGTATGGTTTTTCACCTCCCATATACTTCCCTATTTATGTTTGAATGATGGTATGCCCCTTTCTCTCTCATTAAATTCCTCCCATGTACACCCATTACTATGCCGAAATTCCGAAAGGAATTTCCCTCTCCTCATTTACATTCAAGCAATTCTTTTGTATCATGAATCTAAATTCCATTACATTTGTTGGAAATGTATCTAAATAACCCCCCTTACTTTCCATATCATTTAAATATGATGATACACCCCTTTCTCTCTCATCAAACATTTTTATGAGTTCTTATGTCATGCCGTTATGCTGCCGAAATTGCACCACGTTTTTCCAAGCCAAAGTCATTGTGTAGTGAATACCATGTCCATTTCTCTATCAAGGGTATTCAACTTTATGCACATTTATGTATTGTTTAAATAGTTTCAAGTATTTATTCCACATTTTTTTATCGTGTAATAAACAATTATGTTGAATGATTCAATGTTTTATGATCCATGTGGCACACTTATGCATGAAATGAAATGTTTAAGAAGGGTGCACCCTGATAGCGCTCCAATGCATTGGGTAAAGTATAATATCATGATATGTTATGTGAAATGGGTGTTTACTCATGCTAATACAAGTTCAACGAGGGTTTACTTGTGCTTCATGTGCAATTAGGGTTTACTCATGCTCTATGTGCAATGAGCCTTGACTTATGCTAATTCCATGTTAAGTGTTGTTTCCACATTTCCATGTTATGATCATCATGCTTTATCATGCCTTTAAGTTTATGCTTTCCTTGTTCTCTATTGAGATGCCTATTTTCTAACATGTATTTTATTCCTCATGTTATTCCATGTTTATTTCCTTACTGGGCTTTATAGCTCACCCTTTTCTTATGCATGTCCTTAGGTTATCCCATGCAATGCTAAGTACGAGGGAATGTAGTGGTCATGTAAAGGAAGTTTTCAATAAGGATGTTGTATTTCATATTTTAAGTTGTTATGTAATGATCCTAATCCCAAAAGACACTAAACCTCTCGATCTTCTATGTTGTATCAAGTGAAGTTTATGTAATAAATCATGTTTAATTTTGTAATAAAAAACAGGGTTATCATACCCCCACCCCCATGGACAGCCACCCCCACCCCCTGAACACCACCCCACCCCCTTGGACAGCCCGCAACCCCCTGGACTGCCCCCACCCCCTAGACACCACCCCACCCCTGGACACCCCCACCCCCTTGGACACCCCCACCCCCTGGACACCCCACTCCCATGGACACCCCCCTACCCCCTAGATAGCCACCAACCCCCTAGACGCCCCACCCCTCCTAGAAACCACCCCACCACCTGGACATCCCCACCCCCTGGACACCCCACCTCCATGGACAGCCACCCCCACCCCCTGGACACCACCCCACCCCACTTGGATAGCCCCCAACCCCCTAGACTACACCCACCCCCCTGGACACCACCCCACCCCCTGGACACCCCACCCCCTGGACACCCCCACTCCCTGGACACCCCCATGGATAGAACCCCCCCTCCACCACCTTGGACAACCCCCACCCCCAGGACACCCCCAACCCCCTAGATAGCCCCCACCCCTCCTAGACACCACCCCACCACTTGGACACCCTCACCCCTGGACACACCCACCCCCATGGACAAACACCCCACCCCCTTGGACAACCCCCAACCCCCTAGACCACCCTATCCTCCTAGACCCCACCCCACCCCTTGGACACCCCACCCCCTAGACACCCCCACCCCCTGGAAAGCCCCCCAACCCCCCTGGACACCACCCCACCCCCTGGACACCACCCCACCCCCCTGGACACCCCCATGGACAACCCCCCACCCTGGACAGCCCCCACCCCCCTGGACACCCCCATCCCCCAGGACACCCCCACCCCCTGGACACCCCCTACCCCCTTGGATAGCCACCCCAAACCCCTGAACAGCCCCAACCCACTGAATTCTGAATTGAATTATTTATGTATTTAATTAACTTATGAATTATGTGCCAATGGCGTATGAGTATACTTGTTGTATGGGTATACTTGTTGTATGAGTATACGTGTTGTATGTGTATACTTGTTGCAATTACCATATGAATTATGTGTTAATTCTATTAATGGTGTATGTAACTCTGAATATCATGGGTTCTCTGAAATGAGAGTGTCCTCTCACCATTATGAGATGTCTGCACCAAAGAAATTGAAATGGGTTAGTAGGAAGAGTGGTTGTCATGTGAAGATTGAAATGGGGAAAACTATGTTGTGGTATATGTCATGGTTAGAAGAGTCTACAGTTTTTTATGTCCTATTGCAGGTGTTTTTTTGTTTTATTTTAAGTGTTGTTTATAGGTGTGTTTGCAAGTGTATGCAATGGAGGGGATGGGTGGCTGCTGTGATTTTTTCTAGAAATACACTATACCAACGGTTTTAAACCGTTGGTAAAGTGTATTTTGAGAATAGTTTTACTAATGGTTTGAATAAACCATTGGTAATACACTATATAAACGGTTCAAAACCATTAGTTAAGTGTATTTATAGAATATTTTTACCAATGATTTTAAAGAACCGTTGGTAATACTATATACCAAAAATTTCTAAAATGTTGGTAAACTACATGTAAACTATATATCCCAATGGTTTATCAACCGTTGGTATAAATATATACCAACGGTTTCTATAAAACCTTTGGAATACTGAAGGTTACCCTGCCACATACCAACGGTTAGAGGAAAACCATTGGTATAGGCTTTTTGCAATGGCTTACTAACCAACTATTTGCAAAATCGTTGGTACATAGTATACCAATAGTTTTGATGCCTATACCAATAGTTTGAAACCGTTGGTATATATTTTATTTCCAATAGTGATTCTTCACAAACAAAACTGTAGCTAACTAGAGAGACACACTAGGCCTGATGAAACCCTTCTCATGAAGGTCCTTCAACTATAATCATAGCTACTAGAGCTCTGTGGGTGCCATACGATATGCTGTAAAAGATATCAGGGAAGTCCCTAGTTGTAAGTAAATGCAAAACTCTATATCCCACCTTAGAGGTAGCCCCAATAAATCCTCAGTAAAGATGTACATATATTCCTCTACAACTGAAGGAATCTAGATGCCTAAAGAGTCTATCGACCCAAGGGTGATTCTCGCCAACTAATGTGCAAAAGGCTATAGCCTCCTACTCACAATACTTACTTGTCCTACCATGAGATCTCATTCACCAAGAAAGGTGAAACTCATCCCATCAGTGTGTAGACATCTAACTAGCCTACGATAATAGTCAATCTGGACACAAAACATGGAAATACAATCCATGCCCATAATGATGTTATAAGGTTCCATCATGATGAATAGTAGGTCCTACATGAACCTCTCTCCTCTAAACAACAGTTCACACTATCGGCAGATAAAAGTCATAGATGAAGCACTTCCCGTAGGAACCTAAAGGCTAAGCTATTATGCTATCACCTCTACTAGGATCTCAAAATTATATACCAGGAGTAATGATATAAAGGAGTGACTGACGCCTATGTCTACTAGTACTGAAGAACATGTAGAGTAAACATATAGTGTACCTCAGATCATCTCGTGTGATGGAGGATCACGAACACCCATAGCCTACTACTCCTGACGGGGGCTACCCGGTGGTGGTGGTGGGATCTCGTAGTTCCATCCCCCACCTCTAGGTCCTCCTACTCCCCTACCAGCACCACCTCTCTAGGGACCACCCTGTCCCCACCTGGGGGATCCCCGGTCACGATGTTGCCGCTGCCATGGTGGTCCATCATCTAACTGTCTGAAGTGCTATGCACATCTCATCGGGTAGTCTCAGGCCACGTGGCATCACTCGACACAAGAGAAACACCAATCCTCTCCGGTCTAACCCGGTGCTTTGTGCTGCCCTAGTTCCGCTTGATCACATGCCCAAGCCCGGTCATGGGGAGGCTACTTATTTCACGACCCTGCTAACTGACGTCTGTCTGCTTCCACAAAATTCTTTGTTCTGAAGTGGACACTTCTAGTTTCAGTAAAATGGAACCCCTATGATAGGAATCTCTCCGTCACAAGCACCAACTCCAGCACCCCAACATAGGTGGGGATGCACAGGGGCACTATACTCACACGAATCTCCTTATGAAGGCCCTACTCGAACTTTTGTGCCTGGAATTAACCGTCACATATCTTATCCAGTGAGTATCAAGTTAGGTTAGTAAATCTGGATGAGTACTCCACCACCATCATCCCTCTCTACTTTAGATCCATAATCTAATTAATCCAAATAAAGTATAGGCAAGAGGGGAAGTACTCCTCCTAGAAGAGCTGCTGAAAGTCATCCCATGATAGAGCTGACTCATTGTGGGTCTGGGTAACTAGGCTCCACCAACGCCCGACTGTCCTGTGAAAAAGGATGGCTTCCAAAGCCACCATATGATCCATTAGTGTTCACACAATCCTAAAAAGGTAGTCCACCAACTCTAACCAGTCCTTTGTAGCATGGGGATATACCTCACCAAAAAACCTCTGTGGCCTCTGGCATTGGAACTCACGTAGCACGCTCAGCCTGCACTCGTCCTTGGCCTATAATGTTAGAACTATCTACTGATCCATAGGTTGAGGTACTTCTATTGGTCCACCTGGAGAAAGGGGATCACATGATGGTCCCTAAACTGAAGCCTCATCACTCGCGGGATCATCGTCATGAACCAGAGTGGGTACCCTGGTTGGCTGTCATCATAGAGGCATCCTAAAAATTATCAAGGAGTACTGCGTTCAAATGAGCACATATATATAACAATAACAAAAATGGGGATCTGAATCAAGAAGTAAAGTCAAAGACTCAATCCTATATGATGCATGTACCATTTTCCCCGCAACAAGTGTCTCAGGGTGTTGAGATGACAAGCAGGTAATTAGGGTGTCGGTGAATGGATACGTCGGTTGCCCATACCATCACTGGACTCCCTAGTCTGAGATCTACTCTCAAGACACTTCGACACTATTTCCTCAAACCCAACCAATCCTTTTAAAAAGGGTAAATGTCCAAACAACATCCTAAGGAATGAACTATCTCTGATACCACTTTGTCACGACTCGACCCATGCTGGGGCTTGAGCTGCAACTCTCCCAAGCCCACCTCTATAGGCCAGGGGGTGGAAACAAGCACTGAAGGCACAAATAACCCAAGGAGGTATTTTCTTAAGTACCTATACTCATGCACTTAGCCACTCGATGAAAAAAGGGCATAGAGAAAAGAAAAAAAATAAAGATACAACAATGTAATAAATAAACCAGGCATGCATGAACCACTATAGAGTACAAGAACAGTAAAGTAAAAGGAAAAAAATACATGCCCAACCAGATTAGTGTCCTGAACTGATAGAAAAAGTAGAAAAAGTACAACACTAAGAGAACTCTTCTCCTGGATCTCAAAGGAACCACTAAACACGGTCCAAGACCCATGTGTCCCTAAAATCTCGAAAGTCATGATCAAACCTGTCTATTGTCTGTAAGGGAACACCATGTGTGGGAAAATACCAAGCATGGGTGAGTATAAAAATACCCAATAAGATTCCCCAAAGGCTTAAGGGAGTATTAAGAGGTATAATGAAAAGGGAAAGCAGTAAGGGGAACAAAGTACAATAAAGAGAGTGAAGATCAACCCAATAATGAAGTGAATGTAAGCTCATCCAAACAAAAGGAGTTAGAAATCGTGAGAAGGATAAATTTCTCATTGGGAATTCAATAGTTATATTAGTAGATTAGACTCATCCAACCATGGAAATCTAGACACGGAAATCACATGGCATACTCCACACGTCTTTGCCCCTCTTGGAAGGAGAGTAATCGAACCCAAGGAGTGGGTACATAAATAGGGTAGACTTATATATATATATATGCTCAGTCAAAGAAGCCCAAACAAGGGATAAGGGGATCTCCATCACATAACTCAACCTAATAAAGTGAGTAGCCAATAGTTACAAAAGTAACCACCATCGATGCCTAACATCCTACACATTTTCCCAGGAGTCACAAGTCAAAGGGGCTCAATCACCACACCTTGAAAATATCCTCTTTGGGCGGAAATGATTCACCCACACAGTTTTAGGTTGCATCCCAAGAACACGTCTCAGTGGGAAAAAACACCCCTCTTTCTCGTGAGTCTCTGGGCTACGTCAAAGTACGTCTATTTACTGATCCGTCATCGGAATGTGAAACCCATCGTAGAGGACCCACTACCTAATGAGTTAGGGGGGTACCACTCTAGTAGCTATCATAGAGGACCCACACCCTAATGCATCAGGGGGTACCACTCTATTAGTCGAGGACCCGTGCCTTGGTTTCACAAGGGGGTTCCACCCTTGGTCATCGAGGACCCACACCCTTGTGCGTGAGGGGTGTTACACTCAGAAGTATGGTATAGGACTTGCACCCATGCCGATGGAGGGTTCCACTCTGATGTCATCGAGGACCTGCGCCCTAGTATGTCATGGTGGGTACCACTCAGGAAATGCTGATATCATCGCATGTCCTCCAATGTTGTCAAACGCCGCTAGTTTGAGCGTCAGGCTCAGAACACATCAAAAAGATTTTCCACCAATATTCCTTTCATGTTTCCACATTTAATTATACCATTAATAAGTATCTATATATACAAATGGATCACACTGTTTTAATCCTTACAAAAAGACATGTGAGATAGACTATCCACTCACCCCAATCGAACATTCGATGAAAAAATTTCACAACGTCATGTTATGATCGAAATAAGTTTCATGGGGCCCACATATCAGTACTAAAAATAATTAAGTGGACCGCTCCATTTCGATCCTCCCAAAAACACACATAGGATTGACTACTCGTTTGCCCAAAATGGATACCCGGTGAAAAAGTTGCATTTTACCGCGATGTGAGTGAACCAGACCTTGTGGGGCCCATGCCTTTACATTATTTTAAACACCCAAAATTATTCTTAAAAAGTTTTCCTAAAATTCAGGGTCACAACGCCTTTGACAGCGCATCAATCGGACTTCGGATGCAGGCGTTACGTCTGAAAAAAAGAACCAGGAATAATAATAATTAAATTATTATTAATAAAGCAAGTGTTTCACGCCATCCAACTTCAAGATTAAAATTTAAATTTAAAAAAACCACCTCAAATGGTCCATCTCGACTAAAGGATTGTGTTTCCGTAGATGAAATGCGAATCAGACGCATGTACCAAAAGTTACGGGCATTTGAAGTGGTCGTTCCCAAACTATCCCATATAGGCTGGACTGGCCCGGTCCACCCTGCCTGGGCTAGCCCACACCGATTGGACCAGCGGAAGATCTTCCTCCTTGCTCCAATTTCAATGAAAAATACCCACATCTCATGGGTATCCACCCCCCTAGTCGCTGCCTCGTAGCTCCCGCCTGACCCCGCTCCGTCGGCACCCTCCAACACCGGCCCATGGGCTCCCGCTTGCCGCGGGCCATCAGCCGCCCGCCATGGCCCCCAACCGGCTTCTGCCTCGCTACAACGCATGCCAGTCATTGCTCCAGCCAGCTCTAGTGACTCGCTGTCACCTTGGGCCATCGCCGTCCGCCACTTCCGGTTCTACTCCGGCGGCCCCTTCCGCAGGCCACCGCAACCACACAGGATGTCCAAATTTCTTTTCAGACCAAGTTCTAGGAATCTTGGAATGAGATCTTCATCACCATGAAATTCTCTTTGAAAACTGTTGAAGAATTGGCATGAAAAAAAATAAACATTGATAAACCCGAGAGTCGGGTGAAGAACGCGATGAATGAAAATGATTTTTAACAAGGTTTGATGGTCATGTTAGTGATACCATCAACAATGAAAAGAGAAACAATTATTTGACAACAATTATATTCATGATTCATAAATTGAAAACCGAGGATTTGATAAATTAAAATAACCCTACCTTGAAATAGTTCGATTGACGTTGGCGATGCGTCCAGGGCGCTCCCGCTGTGATCTGCCGAAAATCCACCCTTGATTCGTCAAATAAAGAGAGGGAGAGAGAGGGAGAAGATGGTTGGTGAGATAGGAAGAGATGGATGGTGGAAGGGGCCCCCTCCCTTAAACCATATTTATAAACTTAACAAAAAAAATGCGCGTCAATAGGCAGAGGATCCAGACAACCCGTGCCTCCTCATTTTATGAAGCGCCTAGGTAAAACACCCCCTTCCATACTCAACGGATGGCTCGGATTTCCAATCTAAGGCCCTGATAAAAATTTATTTGCTTTGATGCTTTAAATAAAATAATTAAGTTTAATTATTTTAATGACAATTTTTCCCTTCATGGCGTTTCTCACAAGAGTCCTGTGTCGACAAAAGTTAGGTCCTTCCTTGGGTAAATGACACGTTCCAGACTCAACCGTGCCATCAAATTTTTGATCTGAATTACCATTTAAGAGTTATCCTATATAATTTCGTGCATAATATAAAATATACTTAATATTTTTATAAAATTAATTCCGGGCACACCGGGCCTCATAACTGCATGCCGTTTGAACGCCCAAATCTAGAACAATATATAGAAGTATTTCAAAGTCTTACAAGGCCAAAAACCAGGTATCTACACTCCATGTGTGATCTTCCATGATTGACACTGAGGATATCCACTATACATCCATCTCACACACCCTCTAGAAATAACAAAAGGTATAATCCAAGATCCAAACTCAAAGTGCAACTAACACCCATGCTCATGCACTTTCCCTTTACCTAGGTCACAAACAAACATGGATTCACATGTACTAAGGGTTAATATAAGTATCGATGAGATATGGTTTCCCATTGGAATAAAAGAAATAAGTTCAATGTGGTCTGTGCCTAATTTGGCATGACTAAATGGTACCTAAGAACCTTGAGGGAATAAACCAACAATAACAGAAGCATAAATGACAAGGTGAAGTATATAAGATGCATAACATAATATGTACATACAGTACCACACACAGAACCGGTTTAAAAACAAACATACACCACATCAATAAGTGACACTAAGAAAAAACATAATATACAAGTGGTGGGTAAGCTAAAAAAGGCATAATGACCCCATAAGTGGACTCTCCATGTGAGATCCTCCATGACAGACACAAAGGACAACCCCTCTACATTCATCCCGCTAAAGATCCTAGTTTCTGTTTGTGTTGTATTTGTTGTCAATGAGTATGTCAATATGTCTTGAAGAAGGGTACTAGATTGGAAGTAGACATTTGGTGTTCCCAAGCTTAGTAATGATTGGATTGAAGTGCCCAAACAATTATGTGCATTGCATGAAGAATCTTAGAAATTTTTGAAGCTTTGAAGAAGATCCACCCATGGAAGTTTAAAGGCCACATGATCATATTTTGGATGAAGTGGTGATTCTTTGAGAATTGTTACAGATTCATTTTAATGGCATTGTATTTCATTCCTGAAAGATTCTCCATGTAACTCTGACAATTGATGAATTGGTCTTCATTAGTTTAAGAACACATGTTAATGTTTTTCACATTGTTTACAACATCATAAGAAGTGAAGGAAGTAAAGGTAAATCATTTGTTGATGTTTTCATGTGAAGAATGATGATATTGAATACTTAAGGTGGTGGAAGATCATGAAAATATTTATTTTCATAAGAAGGCCACATAAAAAGAGAGACTAAATTTGAATTTTGCATGAAGACCATTTGGAAGAAGGCATTTTGGTTGGCAATGTACATAGTAATTGCTAAGTACATATGAAAAAAGAGGTAGCCAACTATTATCCAACCAAGGACCCATCAACCACATATATGGGGCACAAGGGTTCAACCATGTGGTAGAGGTCGACCTAGCTAGTCAAAGGCAGAAAGTGGTAGCCGTGGGCATGTATGTATAGCGCCCAAAGGGGAGCACATGAGCTAAGAATGAATACTAGAGGGTGAATACACTAGTGAAAAAAATGTTTTTTACATCAGTTTTTGTCCAATGTTATTGCAGGGGACATTATAAATATTTTTTTTACGTTAGTTATTTTAAAACTGATGTAAAAAAATAGAAATTTGAATCCATTTTCACGTCGGTTCCTAAACAACTGACGTGGAAAACGGTTCGTAGTTGTGATTTATTATGCTAGTTTTTAAATAACCGACATAATATGTTGTTTATTTCATTATTTATTAAATAAAAGAAATAATAAGAAACCCCTCCAAAGTGTTTTTCACATCGGTTATTAGAAAACTGACGTGAAAAACAAGGTTATCACCTCGATTATTTTCATAACCAACGTGATAAACGAGTCTACAAATCAGTTTTTCACATCGGTTAAAAAATAACTGACGTGAAAACATATATAATACATCGGTTATTTAATAACCGACATAAAAAACCATTCCCATGCATTTATTATGTCGGTTATAAAATAACCAATGTAAAAACCATTTTTTAATAGTACAGTTCAACCATTATAATGTGCTGCCAAAGAAGACCTAAAACAAGCAGAAAATAGACCAAAACTAGACCAAAACCACTAGAAAGCCCCCCCAGACACCCCTACCCCCTTGGATAGCCCCCACCCCCTAGACACCCCCACCCCATGGACACCCTCACACCCCTAGAAACCCCCCACATCTTGGACAACCCCCACCCCTTGGACACCCCTACCCCCTTGGACAACCCCCACCCCCTGGACACCCCCACCCCCTGGACACCCGCCCACCCCCTTGGACACCCCTCACCCCCCTGAACAGCCCCTCCCACCCCCTAGACACCCCCACCCCTGGAAACCCCCACCCCACTAGACACCCTCCCACCCACTAGACACCCCCACCCCCTGAACACCCCCTACCCCCTTGGATAGCCCCCACCCCTGGACAACCCCCACCCCCTAGACACCCTCCCACCCACTAGACACCACCTCACCCCACTGGACAACCCCCACCCCCTGGACACCCTCCCACCCCCTAGACAGAACCCACCCACTGGACACCACCCCACTCCACTGGACAACCCCCACCCCCTGGACACCCTCCCACCCCTGGATAGCCCCCTCCCCCTGGACACCCTCCCACCCACTAGACACCACCCCACCCCACTGGACAACCCCACCCCCTGGACACCTGCCCACCCCCTGGACAACCCCACCCCCTGGAAACCCCCCACCCCCTGGACACCCTCCCACCCACTGGACAACCCCCACCCCCTGGACACCCCCAACCCCCTTGGACAGCCCCCACCCCCTGGACACCCCACCCCCTGGACATATCCTCCCACCCCTGGAAACCCCCACCCCCTGTACACCCTCCCACCCACTAGACAATCCCCACCCCCTGGACACCCCCTACCCCCTTGGACAGCCCCCACCCCTGGACACCCCCACCCCCCTGGACAGCCCCCACCCCCCGGACCCTCCCACCCCCATGGACAGCCCACCACCCCCTTAGATACCCCACCCCCTGGACACCCCCTAACCCTTGGACAACCCCCTAGACACCCCATCCCCCATGAAACCATTACTATGATCTACCAAAGTATGAAACAAGCAGAAACCAGACCAAAAGCAGACCAAAACCAAACCAGAATCCAAACCAGAAAAACATCAGAACTAGACAAAAATAAGAAGAACCAGAGAAAAATTAAACATTCACATATATAACATTCAAAACTTAAAATTTCAACTAAAAAAACCTAAATCCAACCAAAACAACTACCAAATACACAATTATAATTACAATATTCAAAATTATATTTTACACTACAAACAAACTAAAATCCAATCAAACCTGTAAAATAATTTGACCATTCCACTTGTAAGTGTTTGACCTCTTGAGAACTATTGGGTTGAGGGCCATAAAATAGATACAAATTAAAAGGATAGTAGTTAACATGTATAATGAATAAATCAAATGAAATATTATGGAAAAGTTTATAAGGAAATCTTACCATGTCAAACTTCACAAATGTTCCAGTTGTAATTATTTCATACATAAATCTTAACATATAATATCCGCATTCAAAAATGCCTTGTTGTTCATGAAAATTATATTTAAATGAGTGTCAATTAAAATACCATTTTTATGTAATACATTGAAAAATACAAATTATAAATGGATATTTACCTTTACTTTTACATATTTGATCTTGTCACTCTTTTTATTTGTTTTTTTAGAAAGTAGACCCACCCCCATTAGAAAATAATACGAATGGGATAAATTTAAAATTAATTATAATATAAAAAACTATTAAGAAATTGAAACTTACTTTTCCAACATATTCTGAAAACTTCCCCGCACATCACCATGGACAGAGCATATCCAATAAAGTGTTTTCTCCCTTGAAAAAAAACACCTAACATCCAATGATCACTGATATAAAAGAATATTTAAGGTTAGTGGTTTTTTATGTTAAAAGATAATGAAAAATTTGTCAGATATATGTTTCATACCCCTCACAAAAAGGCATCATCCAACACTGCATGATTATATTTTGTTCAAATATTTCAGCAATATAATGTGTTCTTTGTTCGTCATCCAATGCATGTACTTCATGGGAAATAAATTGCGGGTCCATGAATCCATATAAATCTGTCCGATCATTCTTCTCACACATGTTATAAAGATACCTAATACAAAACAAACATAAGTATACACTTTTAATAAATATAACACAGGGAAAGGTGTTAAGGCTTACATGGAAAAAATCTGCACCACGTTGATACGCAGCTTATCTCTAGTAAAAAGATCCATGATATCATTTTTCACAATCCCCACATTGATTTCACATCCACAAACATGAGCTTCCATTGGAAACTCATAATGATCTGCCAAAAAATTTGAATATCTTGACAATCTATCAAGACCACTAGAATCTGTATCTGATGTCATAACCATTTGTCTTTGTTGTTGTCTATACAGTATTTCTTTACCTTTGAATTATTCCTATAAAAATAAATAGAAAAATATATTAGTTTTAAAATGTTAAAACTTTAATAAAAAATAAAATAAAAGATATAACATACATACCTCTATAGTAATGAGTCATAGAAGTCTAGATGGCCAAACTAAAAAGTGTCTGATACTATGTCCAACTGTCATCACCTCATCTGTGGGTAATGGTAGTCGAGATGATCTATCTATAATATCTGGTACAGTGACCCTATGATGCTCTACCTATAACTATTGATGATGAAATACATATCTTATACAATATACTAGCCCATATGAAATTATATGATAGTGAGGATCATCAACATACAACTCACAATAAGTAGGAAGCTATGGTGGAGGAGTAAGATAAAAAATGGGGTCCGCAGGCTGAGGTGGGGGAGTGGTAGCTACTAGCAGAGGTGGAGGATAAATAATGGGGTCTGCAGGGGGAGGTGGAGGAGTGGGAACTGCAATCTGAAATTGTCTTTGCGTTTTTGCAAACATAGACTATACTAACACTCTAATATTTTCCTCCATCTTCGCATTAATATTACGAACTTCAGACTCCAAGGATTCTATTTTTTTTATAAAAACCCTCAATGGAAGAAGTTGAAGAACACAAAAACACTTTTCTTACCGATACATCCATTGGATATCCTCATACACGACCAGGGTGTTCAGGCTTTCCTAATGCTGTAGATAAAATATCTTTCCTCCCAGCAGTTTTAAATACCCCCTATGAGCTCTGCTCCTCAAGATAATCCTATATTAATTAATTTAACATTTCTATAATGATTCAAATTATATAAATAATATAATTAACTTAAATAAATAAAATAAATATATTACAATCCTCTCAGCTATGATTCTTGATTCTTCTGAAAGATATAGTCCCTTTTTTATCATCCAAGCTCTTCCATTTTTCATATCTAGATAGAGAGGATAGATGGGAAACCTCTCCAGAGCTTGAAGACTCAACTCTTAGTTTTTTTAATTTTTCCTCCATCATTTATTCTTCTAATAATGTATACCATCCTTGAGATAAACTATGAGGGTATACATTTTTAGATTGGATCTCCGGATGAGATGTCCTTGTTTGATATAAATTAAGAATAATAAATCATTAAAAAAACATTAATGAGATCATTTATATAAGAAAGATTATAAAATTTTAAATTTTCCTTACAAAAAATGAATATTTTATTCTACTTTCAACAAATTGCCTCGACGTGTATTCATCTATGAAAGGATATATATGACATGGATTTTCATGATTCCTATAACCAAAAATGAAATCAGATGTGAGAGTTTATTTGAAATCCCTCCATCTCCTGGCATCCATCGATAAACATTTCTTCCTAACTCCTCCAGTGTCAGGAATATCAAATGTCATCTGATAAACAAGAGGTAAAACATATTATACTAGAAAAATTTAAAGATTAGTCAAACAATAGAAAAATATCTTACCAAAATAATCTCCCACAATTGAGATTTTATCGCTTTGTCTACACTTCTACAATCATCATAAAAAATGATTACTTTTCCTTTACCCTGAGTTGATACAAAACTCTTAAAATATTTTTCATTTGGACCTCTAGGAATATCATTCTCATCAAACTCAACCATCATCCTCTGGTCCTGGATATGGGAAAGTGATAATTTTGGTAAAAGTGTGTAGCCATGTTTACCAACTCTTGAACTCTTCTTTATCATTATGGGAGAACATGAGGAAGATTGGGGAACATCAAGAGGATCATGTGAATGTTCCTTCCTATAGGTATGATCATGACGCTCATCTCCAGAATCATGTGGTTGATCAACTGATTGATCTGTCATTATCCTTAAAATCAAAAAAGCAAACATTAGTTTAAAAATATACAAATTCAAATATTACAATACTAATGTAAAAAAAATAGAAAACTGAACTAAGTTACGTAATAGTAAACATGGTAAATTTGGTAAGCATGTTAAACAATGGTAAATATGGTAAACATGGTAGTGTAATTTTCATTCAACAAAATCAATAAATACATAAGTTATGTAAAGGTAAACTATGGTAAACTATGGTAAACATGGTAAACATGGTAAAGTAATTGTCATTCAACAAAATCAATAGATATATAAGTTATGTAATGGTAAACATGATAAACTAAACTAAAAAAAATTAAAATAAACAAAAATTTCTACTTATTTGTTTTAATTCGCATTTTAATAAAGAAAAAAATACAATATCTAACATTTTATGAAAATAATAAGTTTAAACAAGAAATAAACATATGTTTCCTGTAATATTAGGAATGTACAAATGGATTGTTTTCCCAAATTCCTTCGTCATGATCGTTCCTTATGGTACAGACCATGTCTTTAACATGCTCATCATTATTTTCTTCTAATCTTTCCATAGAAGTAGGAATCTCGCATAAATCAGCATCTTCATCAAGTTGATCCTCACCAACATATTTTTTTTACCTTGTAAAACAACAGACCACTGCATATCCGATTGATCAACTATATATAAAATCTGTTTTTCATGTGCTTCCATTATAAAAGAATCTGTTGTGTCTTCCAATCTATTCAGATTAACAACTGTCATTCCAAATTCATCATGTTTGACACTATTGTTACCGATAAACCATTTACAGTTAAAAATAGGAACTTTAATTTTAAAGTAATCAACCTACCATATTTCTTTAATGACTCCATAATATGCACTTGATGCAGAAATTGAGTTTTTGTCTTTAGAACTCGAAAAATGCATTACTTCTACAAATACCAATACACCACTATTCTGAACTGCACTTCTATTATCCTGAGCTTTCGTATAAAATGTATACCCATTAATGTCATACCCATACCATGTTATCACAATTAAACTTGGACCACCCACTAACCATATTAATGTCTCTGATACATATGATCTACCGAGAAAGGTCATTTTAAACCATGGAAAAAATGTTTTGTTGTGCTCATTAAAAATCCACATTTCTTTCTTCTTTGGATGAAATTGTTTTAACTCATTAATATGAAATGTGATATACAGTTGAGAATTATCTATGTTATTCAAGATTTATAATTCTACCTTCTTCATCTGTTCAAATGACAACGATTTGACTTTCAATCCACAAACCCCCCTACCCTCATTATTAAATCATTCATAGCGAGATGGAGGCAAACCTATGTGCTCCGCCGCAGCCAAGTAGCTCGTAAAAAACTCCATAACCTCATCAGAAATATACTTTTCAATAATGAAGGCTTCAGGTTGATATGGATTCTTAACACACCCCTTCAATATTTTCATATACCTTCCAAAAGGATACATCCAACGAAGATAAACTGGTCCACAAATATTTATTTTACGAACCTGATGAATCCTTAAATGCACCATTATATCAAAAAAAGATGGAGGAAAATACATTTTAAATTGACAAAGTATAGAAATTGCATCCTTTTCCAAAATGTTCAAAGCATTCACATCAATCACCTTATTAAAAATTGAATTTAAAAAATAACACAACTTCATTATAGTCTTTTTGACATGGATGGGAAATATTCCACGCAATGAAACTGGTAGAATTTGTTGCATCATGATGTGAAAATCACGAGATTTCATACCTATCAACTTCAAATCCTTCAAAGAGACAAATTTTTTTACATTTTAAGAATAACCTTGAGGCACTTTGATATCATTAAGACACTGAAAAAAACCAATTTTCTACCTCTTGGATAATGTATGAAAAGACGGGGGAAGAAATGTTCATCTTCCATTAGGAGTGGGAGATAACTCCAAACGTATTCCCATTGATAGTAAGTTTAATCTTACATTCAACCCATATTTAATCTTTCCTTTAATATCTAACAATGTTCCAATCAAACTATCACAGATATTCTTCTCCACGTGCATGACATCAATAACATGTTTCACTTTATGATATCTCTAATATGGTAACTCATAAAATATTGACAGTTTCTTCCAAATATTTCTATCATTACCAGATTTATGTGTCTTTCCCAATGACACATCAAGGTTTTACACCCTCTCAAAACACATATCAAGGGATAAAGGTTTTGGAGCAATATAAAATTCTTGTGAGCCATTGAATGCCTTTTTTAGTTTTCTATAAGAGTGATCCATAGACAAAAACTTTCGATGACCCATGTATATTGTTTTCCTCCCATGATGTAATTGACAATATGAAGTTTTTTTTTCACAAATTGGACATGCTTTATTCCCCTTAACACTACATCCAGAAAAATTTCCATACGCTGGGAAGTTATTTATAGTGAACATAAGCACTACATGCTGTTACAAATATTCCATTTTATAAGAATCATACACCCTAATACCATCCTCCCATAAAAGTTTCAAATCATCAATCAACAGTGACAAGAAAACATAAATATCATTTCCAGGTTGCTTCGGACCAGAGATCATTATACTCGACATGACATATTTATGCTTCATACAAACTTCAGGAGAGAGGTTGTAAATTACCAATAAAATAGGCCATGAACTATATGTCACACCGAGGGTTAGGTATGGATTCATTCCATCTGTGCACAACCCAAGTCTTAGATTTTTAATTTCATTTCCAAATGCAGGATACTTCTCATCAATTTTCTTCCATTGTGGAAAATCAACTGGATGTCGTATTTTTCCATCACATATCTTCTCATCTTCATGCCATCTTAACCTTTTTTCATCATGTGAATTTGAAAATAAACATTTCAAACAATGAATTATAGGAAGATACTAAAATACCTTGGTAGGGATCTTTGTAATCTCTACATCAGCCTGTGATTTTTCTTTCAACTTATACCGTGCTGTCCCACAGTTAGGAAACTCTGAAAGAAATTCATATTCCTTCCTATATATCATACAATTATTTGGACAGGCATGTATTTTCTTGTATCCCAATCCAATCGGGCATAATATTTTCTTGTCCTTATAATGTGAATCTGGAAGATCATTGTATTTTGGAAGAATGTATTTCAACAATTGAAGCAGCTCTGTAAAACTTCTGTCACTCCATCCATGTTTCACCTTCAGGTTAATCAATATTAAAATCACCAAAAAAACCATAAAATCCATACAACTAGGATATAATGGTTTTCAGCATCACCATATAGACGCGCAACTGTTAGTTCTATCTGAATTTTTTCTGCTGCAATATCACGAATCATTTCTTCAATTCCATCAGAGTTACCATCTTGCAAATCATCAGCATCCGTAGATTTGAAATTCTATCTAGTTTCACAATGAAAAATACAAGGGTTGTAACTTGAATTAAAACCATGAAAAATCAGATGATCTTTTATGTCTCTACTTTTCAACTTCTTCATATTCAAACATTTCAGGCATGGACAAAAGAACATGTCACTTGGAACATTTCATTTAGAAAATTTCAAAATGGAATCAACACCTTCCTTATATTCATTACTCATTTGATGTGCTGTAATCCAACTTTAACTCATTATTACCTCAAACAAATATCAAAATTATAAATCTTGTTAAGATAAGCCAATTTTATATTTATATGAAAAATATCATAATTTGAAAGTAATTTTTTTGAAATATAAAACAAATCTATGCGTATTTGAAAAATATATGCATGAAAATGATTTTAAAAAGAAAATATAGTTATATATAACAGTTTTAAATTTATATTAGATCCTTTCTTCTTAAGGTACACAAAGAATACATCCTGGTGCAACTGGATACCAAATTCACCCTTCTGTAAACAAGAAATATGAAGTATAAATATTAAAATATGTATACATTCACTACTGAAAATTACTCCTATCCCAATGATTTGAAACCATTGGGATAGCCCTTGAAAACACTGGGATAGAATATCCCAACAGTTTCACACACTTTTGACATGATGGTCTTTGCAATAGCCCTATACCAACGGTTCTACAGGAACCGTTGGTATAGACTGCCTAAAGTTAAAATATGCCAATGATTTCAATGAAATCATTGGGATATATACCAAGGGGGTGTCTAAGGGGGTAGGGGGATGTCCAGGGGGTGGTGGGGCCTGTCCAAGTGGGTAGGGGCTGTCCAAGGGGGTAGGGGCTGTCTAGGGTGTCCAAGGGGGTAGGGGGTGTCCAGGGGGGTGGGGAGCTATCCAGGGGATGGGGGGGGGGGGTGTCCATAGGGGTGGGGGATGTCCAGGGGGTGGGGGAGTGATTTATAGGGGGTGAGGGGGCTGTCTAACCCCATACCCCATTGGAAAATACCCCCACCCCCTTGGGCACCCCCTGGACACCACCACCCCCCTGGACGACCCCCACCCCCTAAATAGCCCCCACCCCTCTGGACACCCCCACCCCTAGACACCCAACCCCCTAGATACCCCCTACCCCCTTGGACAGCCCACTAACCCCCCTGGACACCACCCCCTCTCCCAGGACACCCCAACCCCCTGGACACCACCCCCACCCCCACCCCTTTGGACACCCCCACCCCCTGGACACCCCCACCCCCTAGACAACCCTTCACCCCCTGGACACCACCACCACCCCCTGAACACCCCTACCCCCATGGAAAGCCCCCTCACCCCCCTGGACACCACCCCCACCCCCTTGGACATCCCCTGGACACCACCACCCCTTGGATAGCCCCCACCCCCTGGACAGCCCCCACCCCCCGTGGACACCCTCCACCCCCTAGACACCCCCAACCCCCTTGGACAGCCCACTCACCCCCTGGACACCACCCCCACCCCCTGAATCCCCACCCCCTAGACACTACCCCACCCCTACCCCCTTGGACACCCCTGGACACCCCCACCCCCTTGGAAAGCCCCCTCACCCCCTGTACACCACCCCCACCCCCTTGGAAACCCCCTGGATACCACCACCCCATTGGATAACCCCCCCACCTGAACAGTCCCTCAACCCCTCTGGACAGCCCCCACCCCCCTAGACAGCCCCCATCCCCTGGACACCCCTACCCCCTTGGATAGCCCACTCACCCCCTAGACACCACCCCCACCCCCTATACATCACCCCCACCCTACCCTCTGGGACACCCCCCTGGACACCCCCACCCCTGGACACCACCCCCACCCCTGAAAACCTCTACCCCCTTAGAAAGCCCCCTCACCCCCTAGACACCACCCTCACCCCCTTGGACACCCCCTGGACACCACCACTCCCTTGGAAAACCCCCACCCCTGGACATCCCCCCACCCCTGGGACACCCCCTACCCCCTTGGACAACCCACTCACCCCTTGGACACCCCCACCCCCTGGACACTCCTACCCCCTTGGACAGACCCCCACCCCCTAAACATCCCCCCACCCCTCTGGACACCCTCACCCCCTGGACACCCCCACCCCCTAGATACCCCCACCCCCTTGGATAGCCCACTCACCCCTGGAAACCCCCACCCCCTGGACACCCCCACCCCCTTGGACAACCCCTCACCCCCTAGACACCACCCCCACCCCCTAGACACCACCCCCACCCCCTTGGACACCCCTACCCCCTTGGACAGCCCCCGAACCCCCCTGGACACCACCCCCACCCCCCTGGACACCCCACTCCCTTGGAAAACCCCCACCCCCCTAGACACCCCCACCCCCTGGACAGCCCCCCACCCCTTGGACACCCCCACCCCCTTGGAAAACCCCAGTACACGCACACACACATGATATAACACATAAAAATCGTAAAATTGAATGATATCACTTCCATGGTTTATTTTACTAGAAAAGAATTTAGCATGGTATAAAATAACACTATGAAACTTACCATGATAGCAAGAACAAAGATAGAAAAATAACATCTCAAAAAATAAGTTTAGGTCATCGCAAAAAATAAAAAATGAAACTGAGCCGTGTGAGGCTTACTCGAGTGTTGTGAGTCAACCTGATAGATCTAGTGATAATAAAGATGATGAATGATGTTGGAAAAATGAGGCTGGAGGGCATGAATTCGAAGAATCCTTTCTAGGTTTTCCGCGTGAGAGAGACGAGTCGCAGGTCGCCCGATCGAAGAAAACAAAATGACTAAATATGGGGCACAATAAATCATTTAAAAGCTTTATCACGTCGTTTATTTAATAACCGAAGTGATAAACTATTTTTTATGTTTATAACATCATTTATTTAATAACCTTAGTAGAAAATTATTTATCATGTCAGTGATTTTATAACCGACATTATAAATGGAGCTTTATCACGTCGGTTATTTTATAACCGACATGATAAATCTAATCTCAGTATTTTTTAAGTAGGTTATTTTATAACTGAAATAAAAAATTGATTCTCATCGATTCATCACGTTGATTATTTTATAACCGACATGATAAATCGCTTCTTACAACTTTTCACGGCGGTTCTATAGAACCGGCATGAAAAACGCCGACGTGTTAAACGTTTTTTCCACTAGTGATAGAACCTATAGGGTGAACACATGGCACATAGAGGGTGCCGGTCAACCACACAGGTGAGGTGCGACGCACACACCTAGCTAGTCAAAGGTGTAAACTGGTAACCGTTGCCATAGAACCTGTAGGTTGCACACATGGCACATAGAGGCTTCCCATCGAAGACCATTTGGAAGAAGGCATTTTCATTGGTAATGTACATAGTAATTACTGAGTACATATGAAAAAAGAGGAATCCAACTTGTAAAGACCTGGAAATTTCAAGGAATTTTTTTTATTAAATACTTTGGAATTATACGAGTCTGTGGTTTCTGACGGCACTTGATTCCGAGGCCCGGTGTGCCTGGAATCAATTTCTGAAGTTTTGTTCGGGTACGTTCAGTAAACGTACGTGCGAGTTTTCCTATCTTTTGAACCGGTGCTCGGAATTGAAATCTGAGCATACCGATGAACTCGCAGCGTCGGTATTTGCTTAAGGGGACCTTTACCGGAGTTGCACTTTATGCGGGTTGAGAGTTAATTTTTGGGGATTTAGAATAAAATAAATAAAATTTGTAGTACACAATTTTATTTATGGATGTTAGTTATTTCCTCCAAAGGGGAGTTAGAGGTGGGGCCCACACCCACATAACCTCCCATGAGAGGATATTTGTGAGGTGGGGCCCACACGTGCCCTAAACCTTTCATCTCCCCATAACTCCCCTTTACCCCATTAACACCCCCCTTTAATAAATTTGTTAACTCCTCTCTTTTAAATTTAAACTCTCCACCTCCCTCTCATTAAGTTTTCCAACTCAATTAATTAATATCCTTATTAATTAATTGAAACATCTCTTCTTTTTGAATTATTTTGAATTGGTTGGAATTTCTTTTAAAGTTGGAGAAGTCTAATTTAATATTTGGATAGCAAATATTTTTGGTGGGGGGACCTCTGGAGAATTAGAAGAGCTTCGTTCTTCAACGAGGAACACCATCCTTCAAATGAAGAACCACCGAAGAACGACGATCATCTCTTTCAATATTCGACCAAGCCAAAGGAGAAGGAGCCACCTGCAAGGAACGCCGATGACGTGCCATCCTTGGATCCTTATTTCCCGACGTCAACGAGTTGACGCCGTCTCCCCGCGACGCCGTCTTCCACGACGCCCGACTACCGCGAACCTTATTTCGAGGTAGGGGTTTGAAAAATTTAAAGTGAATATTTTTGTACCGCATTCTTCATTGAGAATCATAGTTTGTCTTTGATTTTATGATACCGCCTAAAGCGGAGGTCACGGGCCGAACGAACACGGCCCGGCGACCCTCCAATGATTTCTATTTTGGTTCGCAATAAATGAGTGTTGGAAGAGGCAGTGATGGGAGAAGGCGGAGGTCGCGCGCCGGCTGCGTACGGAAGAACCGCGGCCTGTAACCGCAAGCTGCTCGGCCAATAAAGAACCATCCAGCCATAGCCGGCCAGACCGAGGAGACCGCGACACCACGAGGGCGCCGCGCTGCGGAGGACCGCGGCCTGCGTTCTGCGGGCCGATCGGCGGACAAACCGGCCGACAGCTCACCAGCTGTGTTAGGAAGACCCACGACGCCAGGAGGGTGCCGCGCTGGAGGAACCGTGGCCTGCCCGTGCGTGCCACTCGCGCCAGGAAGACCGGCCGGCTTCGGCTGGCCGGACAGGAGGGCGGCGCCGCTTGGCGGCGCCAGTTCGGGAGACTGAGCCCCCCTCCCCCCCCGCAGCCCTCGGCCACCCAGGACGAGCCGCTCGGCCAGCCGGGCCAAGCCGCGGCCATCCGGGCCGGGCCACGCCACACCGGGCCGCGCCACGCCGCGCCGTGCCGGGCCGGGCCGCGCCCTCTCGGGCCGGGCCGCCCCCCCCTCGGGCCGGGCCATGCCCCACTGGGCCAGGACATGTGCTTCACCGGTTCGGTCCGACCCTCTTCCGGGTCAGACCCACCGAACCAGGTCGGGCCGACCCGCCAGCCCACCGGGCTTGACGAGCCGGGCCCGTTACGCTTAAATGCAAATAACTTAAAGACCGCGCGTCTGATCAACTCGATGTCTGCGGCATTGGGACCCTCGCGACGGAGCATTACTTTTGCGATACTCTAAGTGAGTTTTGGAAAACTTTGGAAAACGGCCGGGTTTGGAACGAGCGCATTTCCAACCGGGCCCCTAGAACGGAAAATCCAATATCTCTCAGACCGGGCGTCCGATTGACGCGCCGTCTATCGCGTTGGGTTCCTTTTGACGAGACGAAACTTCTGGATACATCAAATCTAGACTTTGTGATAGTTGATGTATCGACCCCTTGGATCGAGGAGCGGACCTTCCCGGAATCAGGCGTGTTGTGTGCGGGAACCCTAGAGCTGGCTGCGTCTGCAACGACTACCGTACTGGGATCCTCCGTGGGTTCGATGACTATGACTACTGTACTTGGATCCTCCGTGGGTTCGGCAGCGATGATTACTGTACTTAGATCTTCCGTGGGTTCGGCAACGACGACTTCTGTACTAGGATCCTATGTGGGTTTGATAGAGGAGATGATTCAGAGGCTACATATTATCATCTCCACCCCTCTTCGTGAGTTGTATACCTGAGTGAGCTAAGTCTTGACTTATAATCATTATCATCGATGTGATTGACTTCTTTCCTGTGTAGACTGGGTTGTGCTTGTGCTCGAGAGTTGGAGCCGAACTGGAATTGATGACTTAGGTATATGTATGGGCATATACCTAAGTAGAGTTGGTTGATACTTCGTGATTGTATCTTTTATTTGTAGTTTTTTTTCTTGGATTCTGGGAGACCTTCTGGGGTATCGGGGTCCCTAATGAGTATCGTTGTACTCACCCCTGCACAGGCAATGCCCGCACTACGTTGTGTTGGATGCAGATGACGGACAACGCTGATCTTGGTAGAGACTTTTAGAGCTAGACGGTACCCAGAGGTGGACCACTTGGCAGGATGTACACGGAGAGGACGAATGGACCCGAGGTGCCTAGGAGACCATATATACCCACCCTTCAGGTGGGATTCCCAGAGGATGACTCAGTGGTTGCTGCTTTACTTTACTACTATTGTACTAGTCTTTCAGTTGTACTGTACTCACTATTGGGCTTGTATTTCCGGACCCTTTCTTTTCAGCACCTACTTTTGTATACAGTTTTACTTGTGCTTACTTCAGTTGCGTACTCTGTTATGTTTGTTTACTTCTATAAAGGCAATGCCTTCCCAGTATAGGGATTTATTCCTTTGGTGCTAGTCGCTAGCCCCTGGCCTATGGAAGGCGGGCTTGGGGTAGTCACGACACGGGGCGCAAGGACGGGTCGTGACAAATTGGTATTAGAGGAGTCAGTTCTACCGCATCAGTCAGGACTCTGATTATTTCTTCTCTGTGAAGCAATAGTGTTAAGAGTATTGAGTGTGTTTATCAGTCCAGGGAGTCCAGTGTTGGTGCGGTGGCCGAAGTATCCATACACCAGGACCATGACTTCTGATTTCCGACTCAGTGCACGAAAACACTAATTGCATATGTGTTTCAAAAGTTTTCTTTGTGATTACTTTGTGTCAGCTCACCAGGTTTACTGTTTTGACCATGGCGTACCTGTTTCTTTTCAGGATGGCCCCACAAAGGCAGCCAACTAGGGTTCCGAGTTACATGCGGGATGGTAGCCCACTGAGCGACAAGGATTTGGCGTAGGGCCCCATCACAACGAAGGCACCGACGGTACCACTACCCGCTGAGCCACCGATACGACCAGCCCCAACAGCAGAGAGTGCACACCACCTGAGTGCGTTGCACGAGTTTTAGCGACAAAGGCCACCCAGGTTCCCCAGAGAGACGGACCCACATGCAGTCGAGGATTAGCTGAAGGCTATCGTCAAGGTTTTCAGATTAGTAGGGACACCAGCTGATCTTATAAAGATCCTTACTGCGAGTCTCCTGCACTCATCATTAGGTAGTTGGTGGAGCTTGATGCTCCAGGTGCACGACGAGGCATCTTTACTTTGGACAGACTTTGAGAGTCTCTTCCACTCGGAGTTTGTTCTAGCCACCCTTCGTGCGGTGCGGATCCAGGAGTTACTTCATCTGTGGCAGGACAACATGACAATAGCTCAGTACTTATTGAGGTTTACTGACCTCTCATGCTACTCCATGGATATGTTACGTGACCCATTTTTCAGGGCCCGGACCTTCGAGAAGGGACTCAGGAACGAGATCAGAGCTTCGACGATTCCCCTCAGCGTCCCAACACAGGCGAGGGTGCTGGAGTGAGCTCTTCTAGTGGAGAGTTTTCTCGCTGAGCAGACACCAGTGGCGAGACCCACCACAGGGCGACACATAGTGGAGTCTTCTGCAGCTGGCATTAGACATATGTCGCAGAGGTCCAAAAAGATCAGGCCATCAGGTGGGAGACCTCAGGATACTGGTTCGGATGTGCGGGGCACACGAAACAGAGCCAACCATACGAGGGGAAGGCAATTCTATGCATGCGGCGGGCAGGGCCACATGGCTCGAGACTGCCTGAACTACCATGAAAATGAGTAGCAGACAGTGGAGGGACCTCCCAGGCAGAGGCATAGGTTCAACCGTGGCGGTCCGCAGGGAGTAGGCGGATGAGGTAGAGGAGCTGGCTGAGCAGCGGGCGACGGACGACGTTTCGAGGCTCTACCACCACCACCACCAGGAGGTCCACCCCGACCACAGGGAGATGGCGGGCAGAGGCAGGCTCAGCTCCAGGCAGTCGAGGCTTACGACCACGGTGCACCTGAGATGATTCGAGGTACTATCTGTGTCTACTCCACCCCTTATGCTATACTTATAGATACAGGAGCGAGTCATTCTTTTATTGCCGCCGCTCTTGTTCGGAGCTCGGAGATTCCGACGGAGCCGTTGGCTCGATCCTTACGGTTGGAGACTCCTACGAGAGCATACTCAACGATTACGCACTGGTGCCGGCAGTGTGAGCTTACTCTAGGAGGCGAGCGCTTCGGCTGGGATCTTCTTGTAGCGGCGTTAAGGCCTTACGGAATCATCTTGGGTATGTACTGGTTATCTACAGTCCATGCTCAGATCGACTGTATTAGGCGCAAAGTGCGGTGTATCCGCACGGATGGGAGCAGGTTCACCTTCACCGGCGATAAGGGAGCCTTTGCAGCGCAGGATGGACTTATGTAGAGGAGAGGGAAGCCGATCACATATCAGTTGGCTAGTCTCATCCATGGAGCAGTTGATGTGTGGAGTCCAAGTTTTCCTGTTGTGGTGGATCATTATGCAGACGTTTTTCCTGACGACGTTCTAGGACTACCTCCTCGCAGAGAGGTAGAATTCTACATTGACCTATATCCTGGGACAACACCGATATCAACTCCAGCATATCAGATGGCTCCCACCGAGCTTCGTGAGCTGCAGGTACATCTGGAGGACTTGTAGGGAAAGGGATTCATCCGACCCAATGTATCACCCTGGGCTTCTCCGATTTTGTTCGCCAAGAAGGCAGATGGGAGCTTGCGACTGTGTGTCGACTACCGTTGCCTGAATTAGGTGACTTTAAAGAACAAGTACCCACTTTCGAGGATTGACGACCTCTTTGATCATCTCAAGGGAGTAAGATGGTTCTTGAAGATAGACCTTAGGTCAGGCTATCACCAACTCAGATTTCGAGACGAGGATGTGTAGAAGACGACCTTCAGGTGTCAGTATGGCCACTACGATTTCTTGTTTATTCCCTTCGATGTAACCAACGCTCCAGTAGTGTTCATGAGTCTCATGAATATGATCTTATAGCCTTACCTCGATCGATTTGTCGTAGTTTTCATCGACGACATACCGATTTACTCGACTACTGAGGAGGAGCACGCCTACTACTTGCGGGATGTACTGGACATAATCTGAGAGCACCAGATTTATGGTAAGCTCTCGAAGTTCCAGTTCTAGATTCGAGAGGTTCACTTTTTGGGACACGTCATCTCGGAGGTGGGAGTAGCAGTGGATCCAGTGAAGATCAAGGCAATACTTGCTTGGGAGCCACCCAAGAGCGTGACGGAGGTGCGAAGTTTCCTAGGTCTGGCTGGGTACTATCAGAGATTTGTGTCAGATTTCTCCAGAGTTTCAGCGCCACTTTTAGCTTTGCCAAAGAAGGGGAAACCCTTTGTGTGGTCAGATAGATTTCAGCAGAGCTTTTAGGAGCTGAGGCAGAGATTCACTAGTGCGCCCATCCTGAGGCTGCCGGAGGAGGGCGTAGGGTACATAGTTTACTACGATGCATCAGGGACCAGACTCGGGTGTGTCCTGATGCAGGAGCGAGCAGTGATCGCATATGTTTCATGGTAGTTGAGACAACACGAGTAGAACTACGCTACCCATGACCTGAAGTTAGCAGCAGTGGTCTTCTCCTTGATGATGTGGCGACACTATCTGATGGGAGAGTGCTTTATAGTCTATTCTGACCACCAGAGTCTCAGGTATATCTTCTCCCAGAAGGACCTGAACCTGAGACAGTGGCGAAGGATCAAGTTCCTCTAAGACTATGAAATTGAGATAGTATATACTCCTAGGAAGGGGAACGTTGTAGCTGATGCTCTCAGTAGAAGATCGGGCATTCAGCTACTAGGAGAGGCGACGAAGCTGCTAGCCGCGTTGCAGATATCCTTTGTGGATAGAGATGGAGAAACCTTTCTACAGTCACTCACAGTCACTCCTCCACTCCTTCAGCGAGTCAGAGAGGCACAACGTGGGGATGTTGACTGTGAGACGCGACGTGCTTAGATATCCACAGGGAAGGTGCCTGATGGATTTTCTGAAGGAGGGGAGCACATCATCCTCTTCAGGGGACGTACTATGGTACCAGTTTCACTACATGAGGAAGTGCTGAGGGAGTTTTACACTTCCCCTCTAGCGGTACATCCAGAAGTGGAAAAGATGTACTAGGACCTCAGATGTCAGCACTGGTGGCCGGGTGTGAAGAAGGATGTAGCAGAGTTCATTTCACGATGCCTCACTTGTTAGCAAGTGAAGGCGGAGCACCAGGTACCAGCAGGCTTGGTACAACCCTTAGAGGTCCCAGAGTGGAAGTGGGATGAGATATCTATGGATTTTGTGATGGGGCTTCCACATACATCCAGAGGACACGACTCTATCTGGGTGATCGTAGACCGACTCACCAAGTCAGCCCACTTATTACCGATCCGAGAGCAGAGCTCAGTAGAGAGCTTGGTACTCCTCTACATTCAGGAGATCGTACGACTTCATGGTGTTCCATTGTCTATCGTTTCTGATCATGATGCTCGTTTCACTTCCCGGATATGGAACGGGTTACAAGAGGCTTTCGGGACACAACTTCTCTTGAGCACCGCCTTCCATCCTCAGAAGGATGGCCAGACTGAGAGGAACATTCAGACTCTTGAGGACATTCTCTGTGCATGTGTCCTTGACTTTGGTCGTAGTTGGGAGGATCACTTACCCTTAGTGGAGTTTGTGCACAACAACAGCTACCACTCCACCATCGGGATGACACCTTACGAGGCACTGTACGGCTGACCCTGTAGATCACCTCTGTGCTGGACTGACCTAGGGGAGTCAGCACTTGTAAGACCAGAGATGGTGCAGGCTACGACGGAGAAGGTGCAGATCATCCAAGAGCGGATGAAGACTGCACAAAGTAGACAGAAGTCCTATGGTGATAGGAGATAGAGACCACTGGAGTTCGAGGATGGCGACCACGTTTTCCTATGGGTCTCACCTCGACGAGGTCTACGGAGATTTGGCCGGGGTGACAAGTTATCTCCATGATTCATCGTACCTTTCCAGGTCCTCAGCAAAGTAGGCGAGGTGGATTACCGCCTGGCCCTTCCACCTCAGTTGCACCGCGTGCATGAAGTCTTCCATGTATCTCAGCTGAGGAGATACGTGCACGACCCATCCCACATCATCGACCATGGGGAGCTGGAAATCGATGACGGGGCGACATTCTCAGAGGTCCCGGTGGAGATCGAGGATCGAAAGGAGCAGGTCCTACGTGGCCGGTCGATTCCTCTGGTGCGCATTCGATGGCAGCACGGGAACCTCTAGGAGAGCACTTGGGAGCGGGAGGCTCAAATGCGTGTACAATACCCCCATTTATTTCTCTAGTGTGTGTTTTAGCTTTACGGGGACGTAAATCCCTGAGGTGGGAGTAATGTAAAGACCCGGAAATTTCAAGGAAATTTTTTTCTTAAATACTTTGGAATTTTACGCGTCTGTGGTTTCTAACGACACTTGATTCCGAGACCCGGTGTGCCCGGAATCAATTTCTGAAGTTTTGTTTGGGTACGTTCAGTAAATGTACGCAGGAGTTTTTCTATCGTTTGAACCGGTGCTCGGAATTGAAATCCGAGGACACCGATCAACTCGCAGCGCCGGTATTCACTTAAGGGGACCTTTACCACAGTTGCGTTTTATGAGGGTTGAGAGTTAATTTTTGGGGATTTAGAATAAAATAAATAAAATTTGTAGTACACAATTTTATTTATGGATGTTAGTTATTTCCTCCAAAGGGGAGTTAGAGGTGGGGATCACACCCACATAACCTCCCATGAGAGGATATTTGTGAGGTGGAGCCCACACGTTCTCTAAACCTTTCATCTCCCCATAACTCCCCTTAACCCCATTAACACCCCCCTTTAATAAATTTGTTAACTCCTCTCTTTTAAATTTAAACTCTCCACCTCCCTCTCATTAAGTTTGCCAACTCAATTAATTAATATCCTTATTAATTAATTGACACATCTCTTATTTTTGAATTATTTTTAATTGGTTGACATTTCTTTTAAAGTTGGAGAAGTCTAATTTAATATTTGGATAGCAAATATTTTTGGTGGGGGAACCTCTGGAGAATTAGAAGAGCTTCGTTCTTCAACGAGGAACACCATCCTTCCAATGAAGAACCACCGAAGAATGACGATCGTCTCTTTCGATCTTCGGCCAAGCCAAAGGAGAAGGAGCCACCCGCAAGGAATGCCGATGACGTGTCATCCTTGAATCCTTCTTTCCCGACGTCAACGAGTAGACGCCGTCTCCCCGCAACGCCGTTTTCCGCGACGCCCGACTACCGCGAACCTTATTTCGAGGTAGGGGTTTGAACAATTTGAAGTGAATATTTTTGTACCCCATTCTTCGTTGAGAATCATAGTTTGTCTTTGACTTTAGGATACTGCCTAATGCGGAGGGCGCGGGCCGAACGAACACGGTCCAACGACCCTCCGATGTTTTCTGTTTTGGTTCGCAATAAATGCGTGTTGGAAGTGGCGACGACGAGAGAAGGCGGCGGCCGCGCGACGATCGTGTGCAGAAGAACCACGGCCTGCAACCGCGGGCCGCTCGGCCAAGAAAGAACCGGCAGGCCATAGCCGGCCGGACCAAAGAGACCGCGACACCACGAGGGCATCGCGCTGCGGAGGACTGCAGCCCGTGGCCCGCGTTCCGTGGGCCGCTCGGCGTACAAACCGACCGGCAGCCGGCCGACCGGGCTAGGAAGACCCGCGACGCCAGTAGGGCGCTGCGCTCGAGGAACCGCGGACCGCTTGTGCAGGCCGCTCGCGCCAGGAGGGCGGCACCGCCAGTTCGGGAGATCGAGCCCCCCCCCCTCCGCAGCGCTCGACCAGCTGGGTCGAGCTGCAGCTAGCCGGGCCGGGCCGGGCCGCGCCGCGTCGCACCGGGCTGGGCCGGGCCGGGCCACGTCCTCTCGGGCCGGGCCGCGCCCCCTCGGGCCGGGCCAGGCCGCGTGCTTCACCGGGCCGGTCTGACCCTCTGCCGGGTCGGACCCGCCGAACCAGGTCGAGCCGGCCAGCCAGCCCACTGGGCTTGACGGGTCGAGCCCGTTACGCTTAAATGCGAATAACTTAAAGACCACACGTCCGATTGATGCGCCGTCTGTCGCGTTGGGTTCCTTTTGACGAGACAGAACTTCGGGATATATCAACTATGGACTTCGTGATAGTTTATGTATCGCCCCTTGGATCGAGGAGCGGAGCCTCCCAGAATCGAGCGTGCTGTGTGCGGGAACCCTAGAGCTGGCTGCGACTACGACGACTACCGTATTGGGATCCTCCGTGGGTTCGACGACAATGACTACTGTACTAGGATCCTCCGTGGGTTCGACAGCGATGACCACTGTACTTGGATCCTACGTGGGTTCGGCAACGATGATTACTGTACTTAGATCTTCCGTGGGTTTGACAACGACGATTTCTGTACTAGGATCCTACGTGGGTTCGGCAGATGAGATGATTCAAAGGCTACATCTAATCATCTCCACCCCTCTTCGTGAGTTTTATACCCGAGTGAGCTGAGTCTTGACTTACAATCATTATCATCGATGTGATTGACTTCTTTCCTGTGTGGACTGGGTTGTGCTTGGGCTCGAGAGTTGGAGCTAAACTGGAATTGATGACTTAGGTATATGTATGAGCCTATACCTAAGTAGAGTTGGTTGATATTTCGTGATTGTATCTTTTCTTTGTAGTTTATCCTTCGTGGATTCTGGGAGACCTTCTGGGGTCTCGGGGTCCTTACCGAGTATCGTTGTACTCACCCCTGCACGGGCAATGCCTGCACTACGTTGTGTTGGATGCAGACGATGGACAACGCTGATTGTGGTAGAGACTTGTAGAGCTAGACGGTAACCGGAGGTGGACCACTTGGCGGGACGTACACGGAGAGGACGGACGGACCCGAGGTGCTGAGGAGACCATCTGTACCCACCCTTCAAGTGGGATTCCTGGAGGACGACTTAGTGGTTGCTGCTTTACTTTACTGCTGTTGTACTAGTCTTTCAGTTGTACTGTACTCACTGTTGGGCTTGTATTTCCAACCCCTTTCTTTTCAACACTTACTTTTGTATACAGTTTTACTTGCGCTTACTTCAGTTGCGTACTCTGTTATGTTTGTTTACTTCTATAAAGGCAATGCCTTCCCAATATAGGGATTTACACCTTTGGTGCTAGTCACCAGCCCTTGGCCTATGGAAGGCAGACTTGGGGTAGTCACGACACGGGCCCCGAAGACGGGTCATGACACAACTGTTAGCCAACCAAGGACCCCTCAACCACATACACTACGGGAAAAAAGGGCATTTGCGACGGGTTATTTGCGACGAGAATAAATCCCGTCGCAAATAGTCTCGTGAAAAACTTATTTGCGACGGGGTTATTTGCCCGTCGCAAATAAGTAGCCTTTTGCGACGGGACAGCTTTCCCCGTCGCAAAAGGACTGGCGCAGTTTGCGCGCCAAATCGCGGGAAACTTATTTGCGACGGGGGAATATTCCCGTCGCAAATAACCGGCGGCGGTAAAAGGTATTTGCGACGGGAATATTCCCCCGTCGCAAATAGTATGTCGGCAGGTGGTTATTTGCGACGGGTCCCGTCGCAAATAACTATTTACCCGTTGACCGTAATAAATGTTGGCTAAGGTATTTGCGACGGGATACCCGTCGCAAATGGGCCCGTCACAAATAATCTAACCTATAAATACCCCCATCCGTTTTTTTCATTTCATTCTCATTCCTTATCTTCTCCTTCTCTCAAAATTATATTTCTATAGTTCAGTTTTTCTCCAGTTTAATTTTTTTCTCCGGAGCTGATATTAAAGTTTTGAAGAACGATCAGAGCAGATCAATTTTCATGGTATTTATGTTCATTTTAATTTTTTATTTATTTTTAATTTTTTATTAGTTTCAATTATTCTTAATTAGTTGTAATTTAATTATGTTTACATTGTTTTATTATTTAATAAATTTAAATTATTAGTATTGTTTATAGTTAATGGTAATTAGGAATAATTAGTAATAATTTTTAATAATTAAGAATAAATATTAATAATTAGTAATAAATACCAATAATTAGGAATAATAACATTATTACATTATTAGTTTATTTTATTATTAATATTAAAATAATATAATTTTTTATATATATACAATTCTTTTTTCATCTGTGTGTTTGCTGTCTTCACATGTATTATTTGTATGTGGAGATAGAAAACGCACAGATGAAAGGAGAATTGTATATAAATTAGAAAATTATATTATTTTAATATTAATAATAAAATATATTAATAATGTTATTATTTGTAATTATTGGTAATTATTTCTAATTATTGATAATTATTCATTTAATTACTAATAATTAGGAACAATTATCAATAATTATCAATAATTAAGAATAATTAGTAATAATTAGTAATAATTACCAATAATTAGTAATAATTAGTAATAATTATCAATAATTAGTAATAATTACCAATAATTAGTAATAATTACCAATAATTAGTAATAATTACCAATAAGTAGTAATAATTACCAATAATTAGTAATAATTACCAATAATTTGGAATAATTACCAATAATTAACAATAATTAGTAATAATTACCAATAATTACCAATAATTAATAATAATTAGTAATAATTAGGAATAATTAGTAATAATTAGGAATAATTAGTAATAATTAGGAATAATTAGTAATAATTAGTACTAATTAGGAATAATTAGTAATAATTAGTACTAATTAGGAATAATTAGTACTAATTAGTAATAGTTAGTAATAATTAGGAATAATTAGGAATAATTAGTAATAATTAGTAATAATTAGGAATAATTAGTAATAATTAGGAATAATTAGGAATAATTAGGAATAATTAGGAATAATTAGGAATAATTACCAATAATTACCAATAATTACCAATAATTACCAATAATTACCAATAATTACCAATAATTACCAATAATTACCAATAATTACCAATAACTACCAATAATTACCAATAATTACCAATAATTACCAATAATTACCAATAATTACCAATAATTACCAATAATTACCAATAATTACCAATAATTAGCAATAATTAGCAATAATTAGCAATAAATACCAATAATTAGCAATAAATACCAATAATTAGGAAAAATTAGGAAAAATTAGGAAAAATTAGGAAAAATTAGGAAAAATTACCAATAATTAGTAATAATTACCAATAATTAGTAATAATTACCAATAATTAGTAATAATTACCAATAATTAGTATTAATTACCAATAATTAGTAATAATTACCAATAATTAGTAATAATTACCAATAATTAGTATTAATTACCAATAATTAGTATTAATTACCAATAATTAGTATTAATTACCAATAATTAGTATTAATTACCAATAATTAGTATTAATTACCAATAATTAGTATTAATTACCAATAATTAATATTAATTACCAATAATTAGTATTAATTACCAATAAAATCATTGAACTCTGTTATCTTGGACAACATTACATAACCATGTTCAAATGTCGGTGGTTGGATACAGAGAGAGGCATGCGTGTTCATCCGACTCATGGAATCATCGATATTAAATGTAAAAGTGTTCTCACAGTAAATGAACCATTCTTATTGGCTCAACAGGCATATCAAGTTTATTACGCGAAGTACTGTGCAACATTAAGAGAATTGACTGATTGGTGGAGTGTAATAAAAATCAAAATTCGAGACAATCAGTTTAGTCAAAGTGAATGTGCTTTCACTGATGTGCAAAGAATTGAAGTTTTTCAAGAGAGTACTCAAAATCAATCTTTTTTACAAAGAGACATGAGTATCGATGACGACACCCCACATTTAAGAGTCGGTGATGACGATGATGTTAATATTGTCACATATGAATTTGAAATGGTAAGAGATGAAGCAACTGTAACTCGAATGGATATCGATGATGTTGAGGAGGAATATGAAGATGACATTGACATATATGAAGATGATGATGAAGATGAACACTGATAGCATTCCATGGTATTTATATACAATCATAATATGTATATATGTATATATAATAGTAATTATCAATTATTTGCTAACATTAATATTTTCTGTTTCAGATGGACGACGCCACATTTCGTGAGTTGGCGGATGCTGACCTGACTTTCGATGCGGATGAGTTGGTGACAGATGACCCTCAGCCTGCAGGCGCTCCAGGGAGTACGCGGAGGGGGCGCGGTCTTGCACGATTGATGATTCCTGACCCCGTCCCCGAGCGACGTCCATGTCTTGGCTTTGATCCACGCACACGGAGGTGTGATAACCTGTGTGATAACCTGTGAATTTGAATAAGATTTCATTAATCTATTCACATAATAAATGTTTATTATTTTTTCAGTTTTCTGCATATAGCAGTCGAACAGGGCAACGCTATTTTGCGCAACTATTTCTCTCAGCCATGGACCACATGGGAGCAGATTCCCATTGATGTGCAGCAGGCCATGTTCGGCCATTGGTTGGTACGTACGTAAATAAATAATTTTTATTTTGAAAATTATTTCATTTCTAACTTGATATTTTGATTTATTTGTAGGGTTTATGGTATCCGATCGAGGATACCATGCGTGACGCCATCCACGAGGCATGGGAGGTGGCCATGCGTGATCGCCTTCGTCAGTTTTTGCGCAATTTAAGAAAAGCTGCGATGAAGAAAGCAGGAGTGTCAGATTTTGACGAGTCATGTAGAGCACACCGACCAGAGTACATTTCATCCCATGTATGGGATGGATTATGTGTGCACTGGTTGAGTGGTGCCTTTCAGAGGAGGTCATCGGTGGGGAGGCAGAATCGGGGGAGATAGGAGGTGACTCATCGAGCTGGGAGTCGTTCTTTCAGTAATCATAGACAGCATCTGATACGTACATTATTTATAAATATTTTATATAACTGTAAATATTAATAGTTTATTTTTTATTCTTATAGGCTGTCGAGCACCCTGATATTACAGAGTACGACGTATATCGGAGGATGTATAGTGATCCTGCTACTGGGGAGCTCAGAGGTGATCGTCAGCATCACATCGTGGTCAGTATTATTTGTTTTCAAGTTTAAAAATTAACTGCATATAATATATTCACAATTTTAATTTTAAATTGCAACTATAGGAGTCATATGAGGCCGCAGCGTCACAGGCCCGACCTGAGAGTCAGGCCGAGTCATCAGATCAGACCACTGCCCGTCAGTTTGATGAAGCGGCATGGATGCAGGCCACCCAGTATGCCTTCGAGAAGGGCCGGGTAGTTGGTATCGGCTCTCGAATGACTCCCGGAGATTATTATGGCAGTGCTGCGATGTCGGCGTCCAACTCGAGAGGAGCTCGTGCATCTTCTTCTACTACACAGTATGAGGATCAGTTGCGATCTCAGACTGCACAGATAGAGAGTCTCCGACAGGAGCAGGAGCAGATGCGTCAGCAACATGAGGAGGAGCGTCGATGCCAGCAGCAGCTGTACGAGGAGCAGGCGAGTCGGTGGCAGCAGCAGCATCAGGAGTAGATGGAGTACATGCGCCGACTCACTCATGCTTTAGGGATGGAGTTTCCTCCACCACCATCTGCAGATCCCCCACCTCCCCCCCTCCTTCAGATTAGAGATTGTATTTATGTTATAAAATTTGTGAAATCAAAATATTTTTTTTTTCTATTCGTAGTTTCTGTCTCATTATAAAATATTAATAATATTATATTTTTAAATAACAATATTAATATGAATAATAATATTATTTATATTTTATAATATTAAATTTTATATATATATTAAAATTTTATAATAATATAATTTAATTATATTTTTTGTAATACTTGAATTATTTTAATATTTGAATGTAAAATAATTCTATTATTTTTATATTAATTAAAATAACTTATTAATATTTTTTTATTTATGAATTATAATTCTAATATTATTATATTAATTAAATCATTTATTAATATTCTATTATTTTTTATTTTTGAATTATAATTCTATTATTATCATATTAATCAAAATAATTTATTAATAATTTATTATTTTTATTTGTGAATTATAATTCTATTATTATATTAATTAAAATAATTTATTAATAATTTATTTTTTTTATAGTATTTGCGACGGGCATAGTATCCCGTCGCAAATACTAGTATTATTAATAGTTTTTTATTTTTTTTAAAAAAATAGTATTTGCGACGGGTCCCGTCGCAAAAACTATTTATAGTATTTGCGACGGGATACTATGCCCGTCGCAAATACTGGTATTATTAATAGTTTTTTATTTTTTTTAAAAAATAGTTTTTGCGACGGTACCGTCGCAAAAGGTATTTGCGACGGGTCCCGTCGCAAAAACTATTTTAAAAGTTTTTTACAAAAATACGGAATACTATTTGCGACGGGGAGAATGACCGTCGCAAAAAAAGGCTTTAGCGACGGGCCCGTCGCAAATAAGTGTAGTTACGACGGCGTTTTCAGCAACGGGCTATTTGCGACGAGCCCCCGTCGCAACAAGCCATTTGCGACGGGATCCCGTCGCAAATGCCCCGTCGCAAATACCTGTTTTTCTAGTTGTGATATATGGGGCACAAGGGTTCAACCACGTGGCAGAGGTCGACCTAGCTAGTCAAAGGCGGAAAGTGGTAGCCGTGGGCATGTACGTATAATGCCCAAAGGGGAGCACATGGGCTAAGAATGAAGACCAGAGGGTGCATAGAAACTGCAGGGTGCATAGAAACTGCAGGGTGCACACATGGCACATAGAGGGTGCTCGTCGACCACACAGGTGAGGCGCGACCCACACACCTAGCTAGTCAAAAGTGGAAAGTGGTAACCTTTGGCATAGAACCAGCAGGGTGCACACGTGACACATATATGATGCCCGTCACACAGGTGAGGCGCGACCCACACACCTAGATAGTCAAAAGTGGAAAGTGGTAACCTTTGGCATAAAACCAGTAGGGTGCACACATGGCACATATATGATGCCCGTCGACCACACAGGTGAGGTGCGACCCACACACCTAGCTAGTCAAAGGCGGAAAGTGGTAACCATTGGCATGTACAACCTGCAAGGTGAGACATGGCCTGTGTGGGCGCGACCCACACACCTAGCTAGTCAAAAGTGGAAAGTGGTAACCTTTGGCATATAACCAGCAGGGTGCACACATGACACATATATGATGCCCGTCACACAGGTGAGGCGCGACCCACACACCTAGCTAGTCAAAAGTGGAAAGTGGTAACCTTTGGCATAGAACCAGCAGGGTGCACACATGGCACATATATGATGCCCGTCGACCACACAGGTGAGGTGCGACCCACACACCTAGCTACAGTCAAAGGCAGAAAGTGGTAACCATTGGCATGTACAACCTGCAAGGTGAGACGTGGCCTGTGTGGGCGCGACCCACACACCTAGCTAGTCAAAAGTGGAAATTGGTAACCTTTGGCATAGAACCAGCAGAGTACACACATGACACATATATGATGCCCGTCACACAGGTGAGGCGCGACCCACACACCTAGCTAGTCAAAAGTGGAAAGTGGTAACCTTTGGCACACATGAAACATATATGATGCCCGTCGACCACACAGGTGAGGTGCGACCCACACACCTAGCTATAGTCAAAGGCGGAAAGTGGTAACCATTGGCATGTACAACCTGCAAGGTGAGACGTGGCCTGTGTGGGCGCTGGTGTGTGCATAGGTGTTGCGGGGCCGACCCAACCCTCAAGTTAACAATGACATGAAGAAACTTATTAAGTGTATGACCACTGAGGTGCAAACCGATGTGGGACGCGCATTGGCAAGGTAGTGTTACTGTGCTTAAAATGATACACATATAAGGAGAACCGCCCCGATCAAATTGATCGTGGCTGTTGGATCTGCCGATCTCGTCGTCTTTAACCTCTGATCACCCACTTCACATATGAGCTCTCCGACGACATTGATACGATGTCGTGAGCTTCACTCAATGTCCAACCATCTCCACTAAAGCGAAGAATGAGACATGCACCACATATCGATACCATGCATGTTAGGCAAAATTTGCCGACATGGTTTTTTTTTTCTTTTTAATGGGTCAAACGTTTAAATAATTAGGTAAGTGGGTCTCTTGAGCGCCAGACCATGTGGCGCTCAAGGGTTTCGGAATTGGAGCGCCACTTCAAGTGGCGCTCCACCAATTTGGCGGAAGAAGAGTGCAACGCCACTTGAAGTGGCGCTAAAAAAATAAATGCAAACCGTGCAGCGCCACTTGAAGTGGCGCTGCACCCTTCTTCCCAATCAATTCGGCGCCACTTGAAGTGGCGCCGAAACACCCCCATCCTATAAATAGGACCCTCGCCCCCACCCCATTCCTCACTTCCTACCTCACCCACCCCCATTCCTCCCTCCCTATCCCTTCCTCTCTCTCTCTCTCAAACTTTTTTCTTGCGTTCTTCGGTTGCGGTGAAGCCTTGCCTCTTCGGTTGCTCTGCCTGTGTACCTACGTCGTCACAAATTTGAGGTAAATATTTCTTTAAATTTATTTAATAGTTTTATTTAATAATTTAGTTGTTTAATTTATAGAATTAGTATATAATGTTTGTATTTTATAAATAGTATGGTTTTTTTAAATGTAATTAGATAATGAAATGATTAGTTAGTTAAATAATTAATCATAATTAGTTGATTAATCAATGATAATTAAGTTATTAATTAATCATAATTAGGTAAATAGTTAAATGTAATTAGATTATTAATTAATAATTATTAGCTAATTAATTAATCATAATTAGCAAATTAATTAATCATAATTATTTAATTAATGAATCATAATTAGTTAATTAATTCATTATAATTAGGTTATTAATTAATGGTAAGTAGGTAATAAATAATCATAATTAGTTAATTAAATAATCATAATTAGTTAATATCATAACTAATTAATTAATTAATCATAACTAGTTAATTAATTAATCATAATTAGTTAATTAATTAATCATAATTAGTTAAGTAATTAATCGTAATTAGTTAATTAATTAATCATCGTAATTAGTTAATTAATTAATCATAATTAGTTAAGTAATTAATCATAATTAGTAAATTAATTAATCATAATTAGTTAAGTAATTAATCATAATTAGTTAAGTAATTAATCATAATTAGTAAATTAATTAATCATAATTAGGTTATTAATTAATCATAATTAGGTTATTAATTAATCATAATTAGTTAATTAATTAATCATTAGTAGTTAATTAATTAATCATAATTAGGTTATTAATTAACCTTAATTAGGTTATTAATTAATCATAATTAGTTAATTAATTAATCATAATTAGGTAATTAATTAATTATAATTAGGTTATTAATTAATCCTAATTAGGTTATTAATTAATCATAATTAGGTTATTAATTAATCATAATTAGGTTATTAATTAATCATAATTAGGTTATTAATTAATCCTAATTAGGTTATTAATTAATCATAATTAGGTTGTTAATTAATCATAATTAGGTAATTAATTAATCCTAATTAGGTAATTAATGAAACATAATAGGTTATTAATTAATCATAATTAGCTAATTAATTAATCATAATTAGGTAATTAATGAAACATAATTAGTTAATTAATTAATCATAATTAGGTAATTAATTAATCATAATTAGGTAATTAAATAATCGTAATTAGGTTATTAATCAATCATTACTTGCTAATTAATCAATCATCACTTGCTAATTAATCAATCGTCACTTGCTAATTAATTAATCCTAATTAGTTAATTAATTAATCATAATTAGTTAATTAAGTAATCATAATTAGCTAATTAGTTAATCCTAATTAGTTAATTAATTAATCATAATTAGTTAATTAAGTAATCATAATTAGCTAATTAATTAATCATAATTAGTTAATTAATTAAACATAATTAGTTAATTAAGTAATCATAATTAGGTAATTAATTAATCATAATTAGTTAATTAATTAATCATAATTAGTTAATTAATTAATAATTAGTAGTTAATTAATTAATCATAATTAGGTTATTAATTAATCCTAATTAGGTTATTAATTAATCATAATTAGTTAATTAATTAATCATAATTAGGTTATTAATTAATCATAATTAGGTTATTAATTAATCATAATTAGGTTATTAATTAATCATAATTAGGTAATTAATTAACCATAATTAGGTTATTAATTAATCCTAATTAGGTTATTAATTAATCATAATTAGGTTATTAATTAATCCTAATTAGGTTATTAATTAATCATAATTAGGTTATTAATTAATCCTAATTAGGTAATTAATAAATCATAATTAGGTAATTAATGAAACATAATAGGTTATTAATTAATCATAATTAGCTAATTAATTAATCATAATTAGGTAATTAATGAAACATAATTAGTTAATTAATTAATCATAATTAGGTAATTAAATAATTGTAATTAGGTTATTAATCAATCATTACTTGCTAATTAATCAATCATCACTTGCTAATTAATTAATCCTAATTTGTTAATTAATCAATCATAATTAGTTAATTAAGTAATCATAATTAGCTAATTAAGTAATCATAATTAGCTAATTAATTAATCATAATTAGTTAATTAATTAAGCATAATTAGTTAATTAATTAATCATAATTAGTTAATTAATTAAGCATAATTAGTTAATTAAGTAATCATAATTAGGTAATTACTTAACCATAATTAGGTAATTAGTTAACCATAATTAGGTAATTAGCGAAGTAGTTATATTATTCAGCGAATTAGTTATATTAATTAGCGAAGTAGTTATATTAATTAGCCAAGTAGTAGTAAATTGCCTATGGAATATACCTTTGCATTACATTCTAGGAATGATAATGAATTTAGTTTTCAATCTACCTTGACCTCGGTTTGTAATTGAAGTTATGAACTTGAATTTAGTAGTTCAATATATTTTTTGCATATTAAGTGTTAGAGTTATCATGAAATGATTGCTCTCTTGAGTAAAGTATCCCCGGGTAGAGGGGCTTTGGGTCGGACCACCTACTTTCCTGGAGGCTTGCCTTGTCTAGGAAAGTGAATGGGGTTGGCTATCTGTCGCTCCGGGCTTACTCATGTGGAGACTTTCAATTTCATATAACTCTATGCTTTTACATGACGTGTTCGTGTACCTCATGCATATAATGCATGTGGATATGTATAAATATATTTGACTTCTATTTTTGGGTAAGTAACACAAACTTGTGGGTTGTGTAAATAGTTACACATCAATATGGTTTGAACATATTGATTTGGTGGATGGATTAGGATTCCAACCTAAATTACTAGAAGCATGCATACATAAATTGATTCTTTAATCAGATTTAATTAATAACAGTGGTTTCTTTTAGATAAAAAAGATGGTCGCCGCTTATATTTATTGCAACGGTCAAATAATTGAGACAGAACAAGGATGCAGTTATGGTATACATCCAGAAGCTGTTGTGATGCTTGGAGGATGTACTAATTTGGAAGCTGTGCAAAGGAAAATCCATCGGAGGTTAAAACTCGCGAGGAATCAAGTAATAGAGTCCATTACATTCAGACATCTTCAATTTATAGATAGGTTTTGGCATGTGCCCTATCCGGTAAATGATGATGATGATTGGGAATATATACTTTCATTGGTTAAGTATATACCTGAGAATCAAATGATGGAGTTGTATGTCACTATAGCTACAATGGAGGTTCCATCGAAATTGGAAGTTGACCCATCTCAAATTCATGAAACTATGTCATATGCTCCTTCACATCAAGACGTTCCATCAGCATCAGTAGTTATTCCATCATTTCCATCAGCCACAGTTTCAATGGATAGTCCTCCACATACTTTAGATGCATTGGTTGATGAATTTGAGGATGATGACAATTTTGAACAAGATGAAGAGGAAGTTGAAGAAGAAGAAGAGCATGCGGAAGATCAGTCTGTACCAACTCATGAGAGGTTCAACCGACCATTGAACCATCCTCCACTATTGGCTTCCTGGTCGACTGAAGGCATGAATCGCTTGCTAGAATTTGATTATTCAGTTATCACTCCCAGTTCAGAATTTCCAGGAATCATTGGTGGCATAAATCGAGTGTCAGATAACGATGTTCTGTATATTGGCAGAGAGTTTGAGAGCAAATAAGAAATGAAAAATGTGATAAAACAATATCACATTGAAAGACATTACTCATATGTTGTAGAAGAGTCAAAGAGATCTTATTATTTGATCCGTTGTGACAAATCTGAATCGAACTGTCAAATGCGTCTGCGAGCTATTATTGATAACACTTTTCACAGCTGGAGCATCACTAGATTTACTCCACACACATGTGTGAACCCAAGCTTGGGACAGGAACACTCTTCATTAGATGTTGAGTTTGTTTCAACTATTATTGTTGAAATGATTAGAGCATGTCAAGATGTCCCCGTGGTTCTGGTCATTGAGCGAATCAAACAGCTTTTTGGGTATCGAATCTCTTACTGGAAGGCATGGGCAGCACGACAAAAGGCTATTGTGAAAGTGTATGGTGATTGGGATGACTCTTATCGAGTTCTACCACAACTGTTGGAGCTTCTACGCCACAATAATCAAATAGTCTATCGGTTACATACAGTTGAATATGTTAACCAACAGAACCAACTTGACCGCTCAATGGTTGTGTTTGATAGATTATTTTGGACATTTTTACCATGTGTGGCGGCTTTTAGACATTGCAAGCAGTTCATAAAAATTGATGGCACATTTCTGTATGGAAAGTATACCGGAACTTTATTGATTTCCGCCACACAAGATGGAAATCGAGCCCCTCTGCCTATAGCATTTGCAATTGTGGAGAAAGAGAACTTCTCATCATGGAGCTGGTTTCTGGCATGTCTCCGAGAGTTTGTTACGGATGCAGAAGGGATTTGTCTTATTTCTGATCGCCACCGTGCAATCAAGGAGGCGATACAGTCTGAGGGTCTTTCGTGGAGACCACCATATGCCCATCATCGATACTGTATTCGACACATTGCCAGCAATTTGCGAAAGAAGTTCAAGAATGAGTCGATGAAAAAGGCAATCTTAAAAATTGGTATGAACATCCTTTTCTGTTTAAAATGTTTTTGTCGTAGTTATTTTCATAACTGTTCAGATTTCTGTTTGTATGATAGCATATGAGCCTCAACAACAAAGGATGGAGGAGCGTCTTCAAGATATCCACAGAGTGAATACAGAAGTGTATGATTACATGATGCAAATTCCAAAGCAGAAATGGTCGTTGTCATATGATGATGGGAGGAGATATGGTCATATGACGACCAACATCGTAGAATGTATAAATGGAGTTTTCAAAGGTGTTCGAAAACTACCTATCACAGGTAAATACGAATATTTCAATATATGTTACTCAGAAGAGCTACTATTATAATATAATATTTGTATAATGTCGTAAATCTAAATTTCAGGGTTGGTACAAGAGACCTTCTATCGTAGTGCAAAGTACTTTCTAGAACGAGGAAAGCAAGCTGAAGAGGGCTTGAACAGAGGGATGCGCTATGGACACCATTTCCAACGCGAGCTAGATACAGTTCTTCAGGAGGCCGCAACTTACCATGTAACTGCATTTAATCGTCCAGAGCAATGATTTGAGGTCGCTGAGCCCGGTGATGCTATGGCATGTAGCAATGGTCGTGTGCGAGTTGTTTTATTGGAGAAGCGTTACTGTGATTGTGGAAACTTTCAGGCACTAAGATATCCCTGCAGCCATGTGATTGCTACATGTGCTTACGTAAACGTATCTTGGGAGCAGTTCGTTGATCCAGCTTATCGACTCGAGAGCATCAACTCCTGCTACAATACTCCGTGGATGCCAATCGGGGAATATCAGAATTTTCAGCTGCTTGATGGCGCACCCACGCTTCTACCGAACAACAATAGACTTCGACCTAAAGGGAGGCCAAAGTCGACTCGTATTCGGAATGAGATGGATTGGCCTAGTGAACATCCAGCTGGACGGCGGTGCATCATATGCCGCCAGGAAGGTCATACGAAGACACGTTGCCCTAGACACATAGGGCAATCATCTAATGGTTAAAATGAATCATGTACTCTATCAGTTACTGTAAAACTTTGTACATGTAATTATTTTTATCATTTCACCATTTTTAATCATATTTGTCTTACTTGTAAATAGAGTAATTTTTGGAAAATGTACCACGATTTCACGTGACATTTTTTGTCGAACGATCAACATTACATGAGTAGCTTTAAACAAACAACACCAACTCAAAAAAAAGTAATGTACCTGTATAAGAAAACAAAACCATTTGAAGGTAGGTATTATACCATCAGGAAGAGAGATTCTAGAAATGTGCAATGTTATGACAAACCTTTAGATGAAATGTGTCAGTTCCCCACTAGATGTGCATGTTTCTTCAAAATTTTCAGGCTGGAGATAATCCACCATAAGTTTCACATAGCCTTATGTCTTCCATGGATTAATGTCAAACACTTCAACCAATTTGTTTACTTTATGGGGAAGTAAAACCTCATTCCTTTGAATATGCACATTACCATGAACATATAAAATCATCATTTTGCAAGAAAAACTACTAATCTCATGTTCACTGAAATACCCCTTAACGTAAGAATGATACAAATAGTGTAAGTACCCAATAGCAAGATTCCAATCCATTTTGAAGGATAATGGGGATGACAAGGAAACATCAACCCCCAGGACCACCCCTTCCACCCATTCAACCAACTTCGGTAACTCCTATAGAAGTAGTTTTTCAAAAAAATGAAATGTCACACCACCACAGCTTTCTACATCCATATTAACCCCCCAATTCAGTTTCATTAAATGTGGACAGCCCTCATTTTTACCAAAGTTAATGATGCACTATTAAACCACCACTTTCAACCCCCACCTCAAAAATACAAAATGCTTTGAGGGATGAGAAATGATTCGACACATTTCAATGTTCTAAAATGCACCGAATCATTTCTCATCCCTCAAAGCATTTTGTATTTTTGAGGCGGGGGTTGAAAAGTGATGGTTTAATAGTGAATCATTGACTTTGGTAAAAATGGGGACTGTCCACATTTAATGAAACTGAATTGGGGGGTTAATATGGATGTAGGAAGCTGTGGTGGTGTGACATTTCATTTTTTTGAAAAACTACTTCTATAGGAGTTACCGAAGTTGGTTGAATGGGTGGAAGGGGTGGGCCTGGGGGTTGATGTTTCCTTGTCATCCCCATTATCCTTCAAAATGGATTGGAATCTTGCTATTGGGTACTTACACTATTTGTACCATTCTTACGTTAAGGGGTATTTCAGTGAACATGGGATTAGTAGTTTTTCTTGCAAAATGATGATTTTATATGTTCATGGTAATGTGCATATTCAAAGGAATGAGGTTTTACTTCCCCATAAAGTAAACAAATTGGTTGAAGTGTTTGACATTAATCCATGGAAGACATAAGGCTATGTGAAACTTATGGTGGATTATCTCCAACCTGAAAATTTTGAAGAAACATGCACATCTAGTGGGGAACTGACACATTTCATCTAAAGGTTTTTCATAACATTGCACATTTCTAGAATCTCTCTTCCTGATGGTATAATACCTCCCTTCTCATCTCACCTTACCAAGAAAAATTATCTAGAGCTTTTGAGGTTGATTTATACTCAGGGGCATGAAAAAATTGCAAAGATGTTTCTATTGTTACTAGACACATAGGGCAATCATCTAATGGTTAAAATGAATCACGTACTCTATCAGTTACTTTAAAAATTTGTACATGTAATTATTTTTATCATTTCACCATTTTTAATCATATTTTTTGTACTTGTAAATAGGGTAATTTTTGGAAAATGTACCACGATTTCACGTGACATTTTTTGTCGAACGATCAACATTACATGAGTAGCTTTAAACAAACAACACCAACTCAAAAAAAGGAATGTACCTGTATAAGAAACCAAAACCATTTGAACTATTAAATGAAAATGTCATCAGTTTTTTATAATGAAAGATGAACTTACAGTGACTACAAAACAAAAACGAGGAAACTCTGAACGTCTTCACCCCAACACCCCAACACGGGAGACAACAACTAACCCAATGTGTTTATGCTTCTTTCAAAATTATATGCTAAATTACATATATTACATGATAAAAGTCATAACTTACATGAAATTAATGTTTTATTGTTTGCACATTCAGATGGAGCAGCCACTTTTATCTTGCCAGGAGACGCACGTGTCTCACGATGTGTTGGCGCGACGACCTGTTAGACATCTTCATGTTCAGAGAGCGCACCGTTTCCATCATGAGGCACCGCCGACAGCTATTTGTCCATACCTTAGATGTGCAGGCTTTTATGGAGTCGCTATGTGTGACTTCAAGACCATCGACCATCATTTGATAGCTGCATTGGTTGAGAGATGGCGGCCAGAGACACACACATTTCATCTCCCAGAGGGGGAGATGACTATTACATTAGAGGACGTCGCCTACATGCTGGGGTTACCTATCCATGGAGATGCAGTTACGGGGGCCAGTACCGGCGATTGGGTTGCAGTCATACAGAGGCTGCTAGGCATTGACGTCATCGGCGCACGGGGTGTCCTCCAGGGTTCGCGCTTGTGAATGAGGTGGCTCGATCAGCATTTCGACGTCATTCCAGATGATGCAGATGAGGAGACGCTTCTTCAGCACACACGTGCATACATTTTGCGGCTGCTCGGAGGCATGTTGTGCGTCGACTACTCCACCGCTTTGGTACACATGATGTACCTCCCATTACTTGAGGATCTGGATCAGACTGCTACATACAGTTGGGGATCCGCTGTATTAGCACATCTGTACAGATCTCTCTGCACCAGTTGTCAGGCCAATTCACATCAGATTGCAGGTTGCATGGTGTTAGTACAGATGTGGGCATGGGAGCGTTTTCCACGCATCGCTCCTCGAGTTGTCGCACCGCTTGCACCGGAGCTACTTCAGGACTGTCCTCGGGGATGATGGTATGTCTACGTCATTACTTTCGGTTATTTAGTACTTTTGTTATTGTTTTTTATAAACTTACCGTAGGTTACTCTTTTTTCACCAGGTGGAGTCAGTCTCAGAAGTTTGCACATACTCCGAGACATAGTGTGCACAGCTTCAGACAGATATTCGATGCTATAGTGCCGGCTGATGTAAGTTAAACAGTACTTTTTTGTAGGAAAATTTGTTTTGTTATCACTATTTTAAGTTATTTCAATATAATCTCAGTAAAATTATCATGCTACTATATGACTTATTTTTTGAGTTTACATTTCAGGTTTCATGGACTCCTTATACAGGTTATGTCTACGCATCACTTCCACTATACTGCACATCTTTGGCTGGAGATCGTGCTGCAGTAGTACCACTCATCCACTTCCACATCGTTGAGTGGCACCAGCCAGACCGGGTCATGCGCCAGTTTGGTTTTATACAACATATCCCCTTGGCACCACGACAGTCTACCGATTTACATTCGATTGTGCTTATAGGTAGACAGACGACAGACTGGCGGCAACATCATGCATCTTATATCCAGCTTTGGGACAGGCGTGCCCGATTCAGTATCTTTCCACAGGGATATATCACATCACACTCTCATTTATCTGATCAGGGGGATTATGCACACTGGTATCGACGACATACCATCATGTACCTTACACGTCAGGGGATTGGCATTCAGCGATTGGTATGTTTACTAAGATTTATTAATTTTGTTTAACTGATTTTTGATATTAATTTGATTGTCATTTCATTTGCAGGCAGACGCCATTGGTCAGCTTGCACATTCCACGCAGCCTCAGGAGCATGCATATATTCTGCGGGAGGTAGTTCATCGGGATGTGGTGGCTCTATTGGATCATCTCCGGTTGATACGTGACAATTTTTTTGATGAGGAGCCACAGATATATCCTGATCCATATCTTCAGGCAGAAGCACCTGAGGATGACGATGTCCCTGCTATGCCTGCTGAGGAGGATGCACCGCCACCGCCGCCGCCAGCTGGACGACAGAGACGAGCACATCCGGGGGGGCAGAGGCGACCACATCGACATCCGAGAGCGGCTCCTGCAGATGTCGTCGCACCACAGACAGACGATCTCGCCCAGCCGACTGATGATTTTGCACAGTAGGAAGACATTTATATACCGCATATGGCGTCTCCGCAGACTACTATGGACTTCGATCTGGGTGCAGTCACACAGCTTATGGCGGCCCCCTCTCCTCCCGACGGGGCCTTCTTCAGTACCCCATTTCTACCATTTATAGGAGCTTCAGAGCCATATGTCACCCCATATGGTTTTGGGGCATCCTCACATGATTTTGGGGCGTCCTCACATGATTTTGGTCAGTCCTCTACACAGCATCATGAGGAGGCACCAGAAGCACCGGAAAAGGAGGAACCTGCAGAGAGGACACCAGAGCGACATGGACGTCGGACGCGGAGAGGACGTGACATTCAGACACCGCGTTGTGGTACTGGGGGGCATCGTCGTTGATGTTTTTGGATGTAATGTTGTATATATTAAAAAACTTATTCACTATGATAAGTAACTGTTGTTTAAGTCAAATAACAAGAAAATCAAAAATCTATTAAATACAAACTTATTTCAATTAACTATTAAATTATAAAGTACAGGTACAATATAAACAAAATTTGTCACAACGAGTTAACCATTAATAATTAATAATTATAATGACAAATAATAATTAATAATTATATTACTAACTAATTAATTATTGTATATAAAATAATAATATTTTATAGACGTTTAAAGTCACATAGTTGAAACATTTTTAAGTTACAACTAGGTGGTTTTGAAAGCCTATAAAATATTTTCTATCGACATTTTTTACGTAATTTTTTTATTTTCATCTATTCAGTATATGTTTAATCCAAGTTTCAAGTTTCATTCATATTAGTCATATGGATTATGTTTTATAGACGTTTAAAGTCACATAGTTGAAACATTTTTAAGTTACAACTAGGTGGTTTTGAAAGCCTATAAAATATTTTCTATCGACATTTTTTACGTAATTTTTTTATTTTCATCTATTCAGTATATGTTTAATCCAAGTTTCAAGTTTCATTCATATTAGTCATATGGATTATGTTTTATAGACGTTTAAAGTCACATAGTTGAAACATTTTTAAGTTACAACTAGGTGGTTTTGAAAGCCTATAAAATATTTTCTATCGACATTTTTTACGTAATTTTTTTATTTTCATCTATTCAGTATATGTTTAATCCAAGTTTCAAGTTTCATTCATATTGGTCATATGGATTATGTTTTATAGACGTTTAAAGTCACATAGTTGAAACATTTTTAAGTTACAACTAGGTGGTTTTGAAAGCCTATAAAATATTTTCTATCGACATTTTTTACGTATTTTTTTTATTTTCATCTATTTAGTATATGTTTAATCCATATTTCAAGTTTCATTCATATTGGTCATATGGTTTATGTTTTATAGACGTTCAAAGTCACATAGTTGAAATTACAACTAGGTGGTTTTGAAAGCCTATAAAATATTTTCTATCGACATTTTTTACGTAATTTTTTTATTTTCATCTATTCAGTATATGTTTAATCCAAGTTTTAAGTTTCATTCATATTGGTCATATGAATTATGTTTTATAGACGTTCAAATTCACATAGTTGAAACATTTTTAAGTTACAACTAGGTGGTTTTAAAAGCCTATAAAATATTTTCTATCGACATTTTTTACGTAATTTTTTTATTTTTATCTATTTAGTATATTTTTAATACATGTTTTAAGTTTCATTCATATTGGTCATTTAGATTATATTTTATAGGCTTTCAAAGTCACATACTTGAAACATTTTTAAGTTTCAAGTAGGTGGTATTGAAAGACTATATGTTTAACAATATTTCAATTTTTTTTATAAATAGTTACTTATAACTATGTAAATATATACATGTATAAATATATAATTATACATATACAAGTATAACTATAATTACAATATAATTCTAAATATAATTATAAATATAATTCTACACACACACATACACACACACATATATATATATTTATATATGAATATTAAATATATTTATAAATAAATTTTAAATATATATGTAACAATATTTTCATAATTATATATTTTAAATATATTCATATTCATATAATTATAAATATTTATATTTAAAGATTAGTTTATAATTATATAATTACAAATATATTTTTTATTTAAAAAATATATATAAATAGATTTATATATATAAATATTTATTTTTAATTATATATATACATAATTATATTTATACACACACATATAATTATATATATACATAAATATAATTTCATAATTATATAATTATAAATATAATAATAATTAATTTAGCATTTTTAAATACATATTTATAAGATTATTTTTAAAATTTTATTTATTTATTTTGAAATTATTTATTAAAAAGAGATGAGGTGGAAAAAAACTAAAACAAAAAAAAAAGAAAACAAAATTTTATTTATTTATTTTGAAATTATTTATTAAAAAGAGATGAGGTGAAAAACAATTAAAAAAAAAAGAAATATAACAAAACCAGAAAATAAAATAAAATAAAAGGGTGGCAAAGCGCCACTTCAAGTGGCGCTAGCCACCCGAGTTGTTGAGCGCCACTTGAAGTGGCGCTCAATAAACCCTTTTACCTAATTAATCTAAACCTAGACCCATTTTAATAAAAAAAAAAAAAAACCCATCCGCCTAAAAAACCCTGCATGTTAGCACGAATGAGAAAATTCTAAGAATGAGTTCTGAATGAATGCAAACTAATTCCAGAAGGCCGTTCAAGAATCCTTAACGCATGGATAAAAGGAGCATGCGGTCATTATCACATGCACATGAGAAGGGACGCCACCATTTTCAGCGTCACCAAGCTGCGTGATAAGAAGGAAACCCGTGTTCAAAATAATGCAGTGATCTTTGGCTCTTTTAATGGGTATTTGGCACGACATTAAAAGCGGATCAGGCGCATCATTATTTTTGGAGGAGAGGTGTGGTTCTTCGTCCATAAATACTAAGGGACCCTATGAGCCGAAGTTTCTAAAAAATATTGCGAGATCTTGTTTTTCAAAAGAAAAATAGAGCATCTATTTGAAGCCTTCATACTTCCACTAGCGCAAAGAAGAGTTCCGCATGCCCATTCGGCTACGCGAAGGAGGTTATGTGCACTCTCTTGCATGAAGTTAAGAACTGCAAGACCCTATTGAGTTCACAAAGAAAGATCCCGCAAGCCACTAGGCTTCGCGAAGAAGAAAAGATCCGTGCATAATTCCTATGAAAAGACAAGAATTGTGTACCATCTATGGTACGTGAAGATCTTTGAGACACCGCAATGCCAACCTGGTTTGCGCGAAGAAGAAGAAACCCACGTACTTATGTGAGGAAGAAAAGATAAAGCACCCTGTGGTTTCGGGAAGAAGACATAAACAACCTTGGAGGGTGTCTGTGCATTTGGGTCTATGTGAAACAACAATGAACATAGTATTTGTTATGCTTCAAGTTTTTAAAAAATAAAACTATGTTCGTTACGCTATATATATTAATAAATTCTTAGTAGGATTAAATATGACCATTTTAACATTTCTATTAAATTTATGGATATGAGTAGGATTAACTACTTTATGATATATATATATATATATATATACTATATATATTAATAAATTCTTACTAATTAACCAATCACTAGTGCAAAAACATGATTTAACGTCAGTTTTTAACCAGCGTCTATAAATGTGACGTTGAAAACCCAATATAGATTTTTTAATGTTTCGGTGTCGATTTTCATCAAAACCAAAGCCGAAAGTTAATTTTTTTTAGAAAATTTTGAATATTACACCCCAAATAAATCAGAATCCCTGTAATAGAAAAAATAGTACACAACTATTAAATAGTATGTATCATTGACTAAAAATCTATAAAAACAAATATACTTTTAACAAGTTAATCAAAAAATTATCTACGCATTTGTATTATAAAGAAGAATTATAAAATACATACATGAAATTTACAACATGATCATCGTCGGTTGATGTTGAAACATTCTTTTGAGATCCACTACTACAAAATATGAATTTAACAATTCTAAAAATGGCATTTATCAGCGCTAGAGAAGCAGTGACTACTAGAGCAAGGTTAAAAGTCTTAATCTTTTATCAGTGTTTATAAAAGCGTTGATAAAGGGGCATAATGCAGTGCGCTGTTACAACACACTACCCCACTAGTGCAGTGTGCTGTAACAACACACCACAACACCAAAAACACCACAAAAGCAATAAAATAAAGTACGAATACATAATTTAAATGAAGAGAAAACAATCTAGGCTCATTTGCTCGGTTTTGGAGATATGATGCACGTTTTAAACTAAAATGATACTTATATATTGAAAAAATGCACTTGGAGTCATACCGGTCACATCATGTGTCAGATTGAGGTTCTCCTGATTCTTACACATCTCAAATGATTTATGAATTGTTTTCCTAAAGAATCAAAACAATTCAAATGTGTTTGCTCGATTTTGAGTACATGGCTGGTCTTTTTTACTAAAATGTCATTTTGAACTGGAAACACGCACTTTGACTCATACCGGTCATATCGTGTGTCAGTTTGACATGATATTGATTCCTGCACATCAAAAATTACTTATGAATCATTATACTAAATTATAAAGACAATCCGAGTGCGTTTGCTTAGTTTTGAGTGAGTGACACCTTTTGAACTAAAACGTTGATTTTAAACTGATAACAGGCACATCGAGTCATACCAGACACATCGTGTATCAAATTGAGGTGTTGATGATTACTACAAATCACAAATGACTTATGGATCATTTAACTAAAGTATCAAAACAACCTGAATGTGTTTTCTTAGTTTTTAGTAGGTGAGTTTTCCTTTTTACTAAAATTGCAATCAATTTTAAATAAAAAGATGCACTTTGAGTCATATCGATCACACCATGCATCGGATTGAGTTGAGACTAATTATTACACATCCCAAATGTCTTATAGACCATTTTTATAAAGTATCAAAATAATTTGAATGCATTTACTCAGTTTTGAGTACGTCACATGTCTTTTTTACTAAAATGTCATTTTAAACTGGAAACATGCACTTTGACTCATACCGATCACATCCTGTATCGGTTTGATGTGAGAATGATTCCTACACATTAAAAATGACTTATGAATCAATTTTCTAAATTATCAATAAAATTTGATCACATTTTCTCAATTTTCAATGAGTGACATTTTTTGAACTAAATTGTCGATTTAAATCGATAACGGACAATTGAGTCATACTGGGTACACTGTGCGTCAGATTGAGGTGTAGCTGATTCCTACACATAAAAAATGAATTATGGATCATTTCTCTAAAGTATCAAAATAATAAAAATATGTTTTCTCAGTTTTGAATAGGTTAGTTGTCCTTTTTTATTAAAATTGATGTCATTTTTAAATAAAAAGATGCACTCAGAGTCATACCGATCACACCATGCATCAGATTGAGGTACAACTGATTCCTAGACATCTCAAATGGCATACAGATCATTTTCCTAAAGTATCAAAACAATCTGAATGCATTTTCTCAGTTTTGAGTACATCAATTGTTTTTTTACTAAAATGTTATTTTAAACTGGAAACATTCAATTTGACATATACCGATCACATCATATATCATTTTGAAGTGATAATAATTCCTACATGTCAAAAAATACTCATGAATCAATCTTATAAATTATCAAGACAATCCAAGTGCACTTTCTTTGTTTTTAGTGAGTGACATTTTTTGAACTAAAATATCAATGTTAAACTAACAACATTGAGTCATACTGGGCACATCATGCATCAGATTGAGGTAAGACTAATTATTACATGTCAAAAATGACTTATGGATCATTACTTAAAGTATACAAAAAATCTGAATGCTTTTTCTCAGTTTTTAGTATGTCAGTTGTCCTTTTTATTAAAATTGATGTCATTTTTAAATAAAAAGATGCACTTAGAGTCATACCAGTCACACCGTGCATCGGGTTGAGGTACATATGATTCCTACATGTCTCAAATGACCTATGGATATTTGAACTAAATTATCAAAACAATACGAATACGTTTTCTTAGGTTTGAGTAAATCACTTGTTTTTTTACTAAAATGTCAATTTAAAATGGAAACACGCACTTTGACCTATACCGATCACATCGTGTATCGGTTTGAAGTGAGACCAATTCGTATATGTCACAAAGGAATTATGAATCAATTTCATAAATTATCAAGAAAATCCAAGTAATTTTTTTTTGTTTTCAGTGAGTGCCATTTTTTGAACTAAACTGTCAATTTTAAACTAATAACGAACACATTGAGTCATAGCGGTCACACCGTGCGTTGAATTGAGGTGTGATTTATTCCTACATGTCTCAAATGACTTATGGATCATTTCCCTAAGTGTGAACAATGTAAACACCTCCATCTACCTCTTTTTACAATCATATAAAACCCTATCATTTTTTAATAAAATAAAACCTATTAAAAAAACCAAGTTTTATTGATAAAATATTAAAAAAAATCCTCAACCAATTATTTTATTAAAGTTTTATTCAGATAATTGTGGATAATTTCTAGGATAAAAATGAAAGTAATTCATCATTAAATATACCTCCACATCAAATCAAATAAATAAATTTCACTAACATACACTCGTCAACTGAAATTACACTAGAAACTCAAGACCCCCGAGCTACATAGCACTACAGTTGCATATTCCGATTCTTCCATCTCCACCCTCTCCATTTATTTCCCACCCTTCACTCTTTCATTTATATGGTTGTGTGGAGTTTTCTATGGAAGGAGGTCATGACAATAGATGCATTGATTTAATAACTAGTGTCAATGGTGTAATTCTCACAAATGGGAGACATTATCCCTTTTAGAGAACACAATAAAGTACAATTGTCATCCTCATAAGCTCATCTCCCGAACAGTTATCATTGAATTTTGTTCTTTGATACACATTCTCCATCTCTTGTGGACATGAACCCATGTTTCTTGAAATAATCTAAGTAGTAGTCATCCATGGGATGACTAATGCCCAGAGTAGTACAAGAAACATAAAAGAGACGGGGGATGAGTCTCAAGGAAACAAAATGAAATAATAATTGTTCGAGAGATGAAACTGATGAGGATGAAAATTATATTTCATTGTGTTCTCTAAAAGTGGAAATGTCTCCCATTTTTTAGAATTACACAACCAGAGAAACGATAGAGTGAAGGGTGGGAAAGAAATGGAGAGGGTTAAGATGAAAGAATCAGAATACACAACTACAGTGCTGCGCAGCCCGGAGGTCTTGGGTTTCTACAGTGCAATTTCAGAGGATGAGTGTATGTTACTGAAATTAATTTATTTGATTTTACGTGGAGGAATATTTAATGATTAATTACTTTCATTTTTATCCACAAAATTATCCACATGGATCAGAATAAAACTCTAATAAAATATTTGGTTAAGGATTTTTTAATATTTTTTCAATAAAACTTGGTTTTCTAATAGGTTTTATTTTATTAAAAAATGAAAGGGTTTTATATGATTGGAAAAAGAGGTGTATGGAGACATGTAATTCATTTACACTTACCTTAATAGTCAATAAACCTGAACGGGGTTCACACCTTCCACCATAAAAAACTATAAAATGGAGGTCACTCCTCATTCGATACAATGATAAATCAAGTGAATCTACCTAAATATTATATATATGTTATATATATATATTTATTATATTAGTAACTTTATTTTAATATAATTATATATATATTTATATTATTTATCATATTTAAATTTATTTAAATATACAATATATTATTCGATATATATATATATAATACTATTTTTTCTAATAAAACTAAAAAAATACAAATAATAATAATTTTTAAATTATATTAGTTATAAATAATTATTATTCTGGGTAATTGTGTATAAAATATAATTGTTTAAATTTTGGAAAGTTTAATTATTTTTAAAAAAATGTATATATAGTTACCTAATTTTATTATTTTGAAAGCAACATGAGTTTACCATATTTTATTGGTTATTTAAGTATAAATTACATTACTATTAATTGAATGTATATATAGACCTAAAAAGTATATATAGACCTAAAATGATGAATACCTAAATATAATTTCTAATATATAGAATTTGATAACTTCCATTCTATTTTTTGGAACAAACGATGTAGCAATCTAAGGATTCTATGGAGACTATCTAATACACATTGACCCATCCTTGAGATTCTAGGGAGGTCTATAAAAAAGTTGGAATAAATCAATAATACACATCAATAAGATATATCAAAAAAAGGAGAAAAACACACCAACACTTGCAACTTCTATCCCATACACATCTAAATCAATTTGCTTGTTCATTTAAGGTTTTTATATCCAAAACCTCAACTGTTTATACAGTGAAATAAATATTTATTTAATTGGTTTATTTGCAGAACATAGGTGATTCCCTAAGATTTAAAATCAACAAAAAAATTAAGCTTGTGAAGCAAGATAGGGAATAGATGTAGACAACAAAGCAAATTGATTCAATTTTTTTTTTTAAAAATACCAAAATAGGATATCCAAAACAATAGTCAACTAAACAATGAATCATAAACAAAATCAAAATAGTATACATTAACTGGAGCACAAATACAGAAAGAAAATCAAAACCTATAAAGGAAAATATGAAACCCTTGGATCCAGATCTCAAAATAAAAAATACAGAAAGAAAATCAAAATCTACAAAGGAAAACATAGGCCTACCTCGCTAGGTCGAAGAAAATCCAAGACCCTCAGATCTAGATATCTATGTTTTCTTCAGAAACCCTAACTGCAACCAGATTCCAGATGCCATACGAGGTTCAAGCAACTGGAGGTAGTGGGTTTGTGTGATTCGAGTGGGTTTGTGTAATTAGAGCTTCAATTCATCGAAGAGATGCACCCCCTAAGACTCGCATTGAATAACCTTTGCATTTGCATGGGTTAGTAGAAACGTCCAACTGACTCTGCCCCATTGTCCCTTCACCAAAAACAGGCTTGAAGCCCTTGCTGTTATCTATAGAAACCACAACCTACTATTGTTCATGGTTCTTGGTCCCTTATCTATAGGCTAGTGTAGAATGACCTAATTTCTTACAGGAACCACAGAAATCGACCCATGATTCAAACCACACAAACTTCTTTCATCAAAATTCTTCCCCCACTGTAATATAAATATAATATGTATGCACTCTCAATAAATCAACTTCTACACAAATATGAGGAGAAACAGGGTGAGAAACTAACCGGGTTATACTATCAAAACATAAATATCGACCAACAAGATTTCCTAGCATGCGTATAATCGCTGGATTTTGAAAAGGTAAAGGGAGATTGGGGAAACTAACCCAAATCAATGTTGTTGGAATTTCCCACTTCATATGGAAGTAATATGACCACCTGAAGAGATAGAACTGGAATCCATTGCAGCTACAGGGGGCACTGGACCAAGCCCTGGCCAGATCTTCCTCTGAAGAAAACTGAATCATGATGTTCCTTTTGTCAAGAAGACCTAACATTGCTCAATCTTACAACCCCCAAGACTCAAATATTAACCTATCAAAGGTTTCCAATGAAGGGCGACATTGTTTAAAATGCACAATCAAGGTGCAATTAAGAAGAGCCGATGTCGCGTTGTACTCTGAGGTTAAGATTGAAAGATTTTGAACACCATTGAACAGATTTGGGACCTTAGGGTTAAGAGATTGAGGGAAATGTGGGAGAAAATTAGGGTTGGAGAAAGGGGAGAATGAACAAGAAGCATCCTCAAAGGGTTTGTAACAGGTTAGGTTTTTTAAATTAGACTGGGACACTTTTATCAGCACTTTTTAAAAGGCACTGATAAAAGATATATTTATCAGTACTAAAAAAAGTACTGATAAGGATTTCTTTTATCAGCACCTAAGCACTGATAAAATATTTATAATTATAATTATAAATAATTTTTTTGTAAATATATATATATATACTTAATCAATAAATATAAATATAAATGTAGTAAATATATTCCTTATTTAAATATATTTATTATAATTTTATAATTATTTAAATATATAATTATTTATTTATAATTATATAAATATTTTTTAAAAATAATGTTTATATCATTATATATATATTTATATATTTAATAAATATATATAAATATAAATATAGTAAATATAATCAATATTTAAGTAAATTTATTATAAATTTAATAGTTATTTAAATGTATATAATTATTTATTTATAATTATTTAAATATATATATATATTTATTTATAATTATATAAATATTTTTTTTTAAAAATTATTTATTTATAATTACAAATATATAATTTTATAAATATAGTATGTACATTTTTAAATATATTTATTTGTAAATATTTTTTTATAGATATTTTTTTAACATTATTAATAAATATCTAATTTTAAGTGCATGTGTTAAAAATGAGTGAAATTGAATAAATTAAAAATAAGTACACTTTAATAATAATGAAAAAATGGATAATTTTTGTGTGTGTACATTGTATATAAAAATACATTAATTACATATACATGAAATCAATATAACACACATTTGATCAATGTTAAATTGAAAAATCAAACGACATTCAACTATATGTCCATTACTCTATATAATTAGTCAGTATTTTTAATTCATATTAATTTTTAATTATAAACCATTATTCACTAAATATATCACATACATATTTTGTAATATGTATGTGTGTGTGTATATATATATATATTAAGAAATAGAGATATGAATTGGTCACCCAACCCATACCCCTAAAAAATTTATTAAGAAAGAAGAGTGTTATAATGATAAACACGAGGTACAAAGAGTCTGTACCAACAATAAAATGAAAAAGATTACAAAAATATTCCAACAAATGAAAACACGTGGAGAGGAAACCAGAGAAATACATTCAAGGGGATCTAAACCCATTCGTTGAAAACCTTGTTGCCATCAAAATCGTGACATCTCCTCATCTAGGTCCAAACAAGGTTCTTACAGAAACTATGAAGATAATACCAAATAAAAATCAATCTGCACTAGTTTTCAAAAACAACCACCTGCATATTAAAATTGAAATCCTATGTCATGACCCGTCCCCCGGGGCCCGTGCTGTGACTACCCCAAGCCCGACTTCCATAAGCCAGGGGATGATGACTAGCACTGGAAAGGTGAAACCCAAAAAGGGAAGACATTGCCTTTAGACCTGTATACACATAGACAGGGCACACTGCATACAAGTAAAACACGATGGAAAATAAGTAAAACAACCTCCATTAAAAACCATCACTGGGAGTAAAAGTAAGTACTGAAAGTAAAGGGGCTAGTATACAAGCCCGACTGAAAGAGTAGTACAAAAAAAGGAAAAAAAAGATCCAAAGATCATCTGCCAAGGATCATACCTGAAGGGTAGGTACAACTCATCACTACGGATCACCATGTCAATCGGTCACCTCCGTGTACCGTCTAGCCCTAGCTCTCCAAAGTCTCAGTCAATCTGTCCGTCCTCTGTACAAGACACAATAAGGTGTGGGCGAAACCCGTGTAGGGGTGAGTATAACAATACTCAGTAGGGACCCCGAGACCCCCAAAGGTCTCTCAGAATTACACAATGAAAAACCAAAAATCATGATCTCAATCATAGAGCACAAAGTAAAAGATAGCTCACACCAGGTATACAACTTAAAGAACATTAATAAAGATGATTATTTATAAAGCAAGATCATCTTATTCTGTCGAGAGGATTTTGTTGCTAGAATGCATAGGGTATCTAGGTGCTGACCTATAGAGGATCACTAGATACAGACCCATAGAGGATCACTAAGTGCTGAACCACAGAGGATCGCTCGGTGCTGACCCACAGAGGATCACTATACGCTGACCCACAGAGGATCGTTAGGTGCTGACCCACAGAGGATCACTATGTAATGACTGACATAGGATCGCTAAGTTCTGACCCATAGAGGATCGCTAAGTGCTAACCCACATAGGATCGCTATTCCTTCATCACGTCACAACCACCCATTGGATTCTGTCAATTAGCACGCTTGATTTCCGAAGGTTCCACTCCTCAATATACTAGTAATATCTCAACCGCCATGAAGTCCCACATAGAAGTAACCCAAAGGACTATATTGTCATAAGGTTTCCAATGAAATAGACGATGCATCAATCGGATGCCTGATCTGTAAGATATAAGCAAAAGGGCAAATTGGGTCCAGTTGGATTTGAGTCCGATCCAACCCGACCGTACTCCAAATTCTTCCAAAACTCAATTGGATTATCTCAAAAGGACCACCCAGTTGCGAGGGTCCTCACACCGTAGACGGTATATTAATTGGATACTCGATCTGCGAGTTATAGTCTTTTTAGTGAAATGGGGCCAGTCAGGTCTGGGTCCGGTTTGACCCGACCCGACCCGAGGGTCTAGTGAGGGTCCATCCTGGCCGGCCCGTTGGGCCCATGGGTATGGTCTGGATAGCGTGGGTCTGGCCTACCTAGAGAACCCAACCCGCAAGGTGCGGGCCAGTTGTGCTGGACTGGACGCAGGGCGTCCGATTCCTCTTGCTGGTGGCACCAGTGGGTGCTGCCCCATCTCCCCATAACGGCCGGCACAAGCTGACCATTTTGCGCATCTGCTGAGTGACCCGAGCGAGCCTCTCCTCCTCTACGCGGACCGTGAGAGCCAGCTTCCTCTTGCCGCTGGGGCGCCTACGAGCGCTGCCTTCTCCACACGGCTAGTGTGGGCTGGCCCCCGCCGCCGACCACTGGTGGTGCCGCACCGGTGGCACCTTCCGTGGGCCACTAGAGATGATCTGGTGGTCCGTTTTCCATCCCTTTTTCACTTATGGGCCTCTCATATCACCGACTTCACTAAAAAACCCACAGAAACACCTTTCCGCCATGTTTCTCGATCGCCCACGAAGAACGCTCAACATCCAAGATCAGCGGAGGGTTCAGGCCTTGTTCGGATCGGCCCGCGCCCTCCACGTTAGTGTTTAATCATGGGGGTGATAAAAATCATCATATAGATTAAGAAAAACCCCAAATCAATACCCCACAACAACCTACCACAATATAGAATGAATGGAGGATCAACCCGTTAGTCGGTTGATCTGCGTTCGCCATATTATTCAATAAAGAGAAGGAGGAAACATTAAACACTTAGAAATAAATTAATTCTCCTACCTGGATTCAGTGTAATCCGCTGCGGATGAAGGAAAGAATCTGCATTCGAAGACGTTCACCGATCTCCAGATCGAATCCTCTAACAGTCATTGATCGATCACCATTCTTCGTTGGAGAGTGACGTCGCCGGCGCTTCATCAGAGGTTTCCTACGGTTGCCAATCCCTTCACTAATGGATTAATTAAAAAAAGATATAAGGGCTTTGACGTTGATCATCAATGTGGTTCATTTATGAACCTTAATTAATGATCCATTAAACATATGAGCGTTGAAGTTACACAACCAAAGTAACGAGTCATTAATGAATCTCATTTAACGACAGTCATTACACTGTGGTTCCGCCAACCACCACTCAATGGTTTAAGAAAGAATAAAATAACCCATTTAGTTTCTTTCCCATAATTCCAAAAATTAACTCTTTTGTCCGACCTTTTCCGGTCAAAGTTAAGCTTCACTTAAGTGAATACTGACACTACAAATTCAATGGTACCCTCATATTTTTAATTCAAGTACCGATTCAAAAGATAGAAAAACCGCTTGCACGTTCACTCAAGTGAACCAAAAAAAAGTTCAAAATTCTGTTTCAGGCTCTCTGGGCTTCGAAATCATGTGCGTTGAATTTTGTAGTCTCTAAATATTTCCATCTAATAAAAGAAAATTATACAGAATTTATAGGTCTTTACATTATCCCCACCTTAGGGATGTACATCCCTGAAAGCCACAAAAAAATCTAAGAAAAAAATGGGGCACTAAGCACAAATCTGAGCCTCCTGCTCCCATGTGCTCTCCTAGAGGTTCCTATACTACCATCAAACTCATACCAGAGGAATCGACCATTCATTAAGGACCCTATCCTATTGATCCTCTATCTCTACCAAAAACTCCACAAAAGTCACCCCATCATTAATGTCCAGCTCTTCCCAATCGATGACGTGTGATGGGTCATGCAAATATCTCCTCATTCACGACACGTGAAAAATTCCGTGCACTTGGTGAATCTGTGGGGGAAGAGCTAGGAGGTACGCCACCTCGCCAACTCTACTGAGAATCTGTAAAGGTCCGATAAACCTTGGATATAGCTTTTCACCCCGACCAAATATCCGTAATCCTTGTTAGGGTGAGAACCATAGGAAGACATGGTCTCCCTCCTCGAACTCCAAGGGTCTTCGTGTCTTTTTAGTATAAGAATTATGCCTGCTCTATGAAATTTTCATCTACTCTTGGATGATCTGAACCTTCTCAGTGGTATCCTGTACCAACTATAGACCCATAAGTGCTGACTCCCCTGAGTCTATCCAACATAGAGGTGATCTAGATGGTTACCCATACAAGGCATAAAACGGTGCCATGCTAATGGTGGAGTGATATCTATTGTTGTATGTGAACTCCACCAGTGGCAGGTGGTCCTCCCAACTACATCCAAAATCAAGGATGCGAGCATAAATCATGTCCTCAAGTGTCTGTATGGCTCGCTCCGTCTGACCATATGTTTGAGGGTGAAAGGAGGTGCTCAAGCATAGTTGAGTCCCAAATGAATCCTGTAATCCATTTCACAACCGGGATGTAAAACGACCATCACAATCTGAAACGATCTTCAACGGTACCCTGTGAAGCCGTACTATATCCTAGATGTAGAGCCGTCCCAAGCCCTCTACTGATCCCTGCTCTTGGATGGGTAGAAAGTGGGCCGACTTGGTGAGTAAGTCAACGATCACCCAGATAAAGTCATATCCCCTAGATGTGCGTGGTAACCCAGTTACAAAGTCCATGTATATACCATCCCAATTCCATTCTGGTACCTCTAGTGGATGTGCTAAGCCTGCTAGAACCTGATGCTCAACCTTCACTTATTGACAAGTGAGACATAGTGAAACGAACTATTCTACTTCTTTCTTCATCTTTGAACACTAGTACTAATGTTGGAGGTCCTGATATATCTTCTCCACTCCAGTATGTACCGCCAAAGAGAATGTATGGAACTCCCTCAATATCTCCTCCTGTAACATCACCGGTACCATGGTGCATCCTCTAAAAAGGATGACATGCTCCCCACCTATCAAAAATCCATCAAGAGACTATCCTGAGGATATCTGAGCATGTCATGCATCATAGTCAACATCCCCAAGATGTGCCTCCCGAACTTGCTGAAGGAGTGAGGGAGTGACAATCATAGACCGGAGCTATGCTTCTCCATCACTATCCACGAAGGATATCTACAACGTGACTAGATACTCTGATGCCTCACTCAGCAGCTATAGACCCGACCTCCTACTGAGTGCGTCTGCTACTACGTCCCCCTTCCTAAGAGTGTAGAATATCACAAAGTAATAGTACTTAAGGAACTCTAGCCATCACCGTTGTCTTAGGTTCAGGTCCTTCTATGAGAAGATACACTTGAGACTCTTGTAATCAGAGAATAGAATAAACTGTTCACCCATTAAGTAGTTCTTCCACATATTCAACGTAATGACAACTGCTGCTAACTCCAGGTCATGGGTCGTGTAGTTCTACTCTTGTTTCCTAAGATGTCGTGAGCTATAGGTGACCACCGCTTGATCATACATCAGGACACATCTCAGTCTGGTCCCTAATGAATCAAAGTAGACTAGATACCCAATTCCCTCTTCTAGTATCCTCAATATGGGGGCACTCGTCAGTCTTTGTCTTAGCTCCTGGAAACTTAGTTGGAACCTCTTTGTCCATATGAAGGGATTTACCTTCTTTTTCAAAGCTGAAAATGGTGCTAATACTGTGGAAAAGTTGGGTACAAATATCCGGTAGTACCCAACCAACCCTAGGAAACTCCTCACCTCAGTCATGCTCCTAGGTGGTTCACAAGCAAGCACTGCCTCTATCTTCACTGGATCCACTGCAACTCGAGCCTTTGAGATAACGTGTCCCAGAAAGTGGACCTCCCATATCCATAACCGACACTTCAAGAGCTTACCATAAAGATGGTGCTCTTGGAGTGTATCCAGAACTATCTGTAGATGTGTGGCATGCTCCTCCTCCGACGCCGAGTACACCAAGATGTATTCAATGAAAACCACCATGAAGCGATCAAGGTAAGGCTGGAAGATCATATTAATGATTCCCATGAACACTTCTAGAGATTTGGTCATTCCAAATGACATCACCAAGAACTTTTAGTGTCTATACTGACATCTGAAGGCTGTCTTTGGTATGTCCTCATCCCACACCCGAAGCTGATGATAGCCTGATTTGAGGTCAATCTTTGAAAACCACTGAGCTCCCTTTAGCTGATCAAAGAGGTCATCAATCCTTGGAAGAGGATACTTGTTCATCACGGGTCGCCTGATTTAGGCACCGATAGTCCACACAAAGCCTCAAGCTCCCATATACCTTGTTGGTGAACAACACCGGGGCTACCCATGGAGAAACACTGGGTATTACGAACCCCTTCCTATGGAAGTACTCAAACTATACCCTCAAATTATGAAGCTCCACAAGAGCCATATGATATGATGGTGTAGATATCGATGTCATTACGGGGTACATGTCAATGTAGAAGTATACCTCTCTATGAGGAGGTAGTCCAAGAACATCCTCAGGAAAGATATCCGCATACTAGTCCACCGCTACCGGATAGCTCAGAATCCTCTCTTCCACTACTCCAAGGGTGAGGATAGAAAACTGATGAATGATCGGCTACAACCTCCTTCGAGAAAGTCCATCCTATGCTGTAAAGGTTCCCTTATTGTAAGTGAAGGAAAACCTGGTTTCATCCTCATAGACACACCACACTTTGCGCCTAAAGATGTCTATCTGAGCATGGACCGCAGATAATTAGTCCATACCTAAGATGATGTCATAAGGCCTCGATGCTGCTACTAGGAGATCCCAACTAAATCTCTTGCTTCCTAGAGTAATCTCAAACTACCGACACCAGTGTGTAATCATCGAATCCTCTCCTGTATGAGTCTCTAGCCATAAGGATTGAGCCAAAAACTCCATCAGAATCTCCAAGATCCAAACGAGATACATGAAAATAAAAGAGTGATTGAAACCTATGTCTATAAGAACTGAAACTAGGGTGGAGTAGACACATATCGTATCTCGAATCATCTCTAGAGCACCATGTTCATAGGCCTATACTTCCTGAATCTGAGCTCATCCCTATCCACCTGCTCCTTGAGGTCGGGGTGGACCACCTGGGGGTGGTGGAGGTAGTACCTCAAACCATCACCCTTCACCTGCTGCATAACCTGCTCCTCTACCACTTTCTCCACCCTGCAGACCTCCTCGCTCAAACCTCTATCACTGTCTTGACAGTACCTCGACTGCCTACTGGTCATCCATGCAGGGGGTCAGACAGTTGCGAGCCATGCGCCCCTGTCCTCCACAAGAGTAAAAAACTATAGTCATCAAATGACCTCCTCTACATCTCAAGCTCCACACCTCTGAACCTACTTCTTGGGGTCATCCTCAGGAAGTTCTGGCCCATTTGGGCCTCTACATAATTTGTCTACTGCCTGCTGCAGATGAATCAGCTGCATGTCATCCGGTGGTAACTATCGATGTCAATGCCTACTCAAAAAGGAAACTATCCATCAGTAGTGCTCACTTTAGAACTCCATCCTACGTCAGAATGTTGAGAGAAATCATCAACACTCTGATCTCACATCAGAGACCCTTCTTAAAGGTCTAATCCCTAAGGAAAGGGTCCCGTACCATGTCAGTGGATTAGCGGGAGAGGTCAGTAAATATCTATGAGTACTGGGACACTATGAGGCTGCCCTGCTGTAAGTGTAGTAGCTCTTGAATACGCATAGAGTGTAGAGTTGCTGGTATAAACTATTCCATAAAGAGGCTCTCGAAGTCTAACAAGGAAAGAGTCATCTCATCGTGTGTCTGGAGTGTCAGGATCCACCATCTCCCTACTGTTCCATGAAAGAGACTAGAAACTAGGATCACCATCTGGTCTACTGTGTCTCAACCAAGAGAAAAACTCATGCCACAACCTCCATCCAGTCCTCAGCTACCTGCATATATTTCTCACCTCAAAACCTCATAGGCCTCTATCTCTGGAACTCATGAAACATGCTTAGTCAGCATGAACTATCCGCTGGTGGGGTTGGTAGTAAATGATGCTCCCCGGGTGGTGGTGCTACTGGTACACCACCCAAAGTTGCTACTGCCATAAGTGGCCCCTGCACCGACGCCTCATCGCTCGGTGGACCATCATCACGATCTCTCACTAGAATACTGGCTGGCTGTCTTCATGGAGGCATGCTGTAGAGAAATAGATGTGCCATATTCAATAAGTTATACCTGGTGATCTGACTCAAAAGAGATCAAGAGAATGAAATTTTCAAAACACATGCAAATAGTGTTTTCGTGTACCGAGTCAGAAAAAAGAATTCAGGGTCCTGGTGTATGGATACATTGGCTGCCACACCAACACTAGACTCCCCAAACTGAAAACCAAACCCAAAAAACTTAACACTATTTCCCTATTGAAAAAATACAAACTCTTAGTTCTTCTAGTCGAACTGACCTCCCTTTGATACCACTTTTTCATGACCTGTCCCCCGGGGCCCGTGTCGTGACTACCCCAAGCCCGCCTTCCATAGGCCAAGGACTGGTGACTAGCACTGAAAAGGAAAAAAACCAAAAAGGGAGGGAATTTCCTTTAGACCTATACACACACAAATAGGGAACATTGCATACAAGTAAAACACGACGAAAAATAAGTAGAACAACCACCACTAAAAACCACCATTGGGAGTAAAGGTAAGTACTAAAAGTAAAGAGGCGAGTATACAAGCCCAAATGAAAGAGTAGTATAGAAAAAGGAAAAACAATTTATAGAGATCTTCTTCTAAGGATCCTACTTAAAGGGTAGGTACAACTCTTCACTGCGGCTCACCATGTCAATCGGTCACCTCCGTGTACCGTCTAGCCCTGGATCTCCAAAGTCTCAGTCAAACTGTCCGTCATCTGCACAAGACACAACAAGGTGCAGGCGAATCCTGTGTAGGGGTGAGTATAACAATACTAAGTAGGGACCCTGAGATCCCTGAAGGTATCTCAAAATTCCACAAGGAAAAACCACAAAGCATGATCTCAATTACAGAGAACAAAGTAAAAGAAAGCTCACACTAGATATACAACTTAAAGAACAGGAATAAAGATGATTATTCATAAAGCTAGATCATCTTATTCTATTGAGAGACTTTTTCTACTGGACTGCACAGGGTCTCTAGGTACTAAACCACAGAGGATCGCTAGGTGCTGACCCATAGAGGATCGTTAAGTGCTGACCCACATAGGATCGCTTGGTGCTAACCCACGGAGGATCGCTACATGCTAACACATAGAGGATCGCTAGGTGCTGACCCACAAAGTATCACTATGTTCTGACCCACATAGGATCACTAAGTGATGACTCATTGAGGATTTCTAAGTGTGAACCCACAAAGGATCACTATTCCTTCATCACGTCATATCCAGGAACATGATTCCCTCACTTAGCACGCTTGATTTCCAGAGGGTCCGCTCCTCAAGCTATTTTTCATATCTCAATTGCCATGAAGTACCACTTAGAAGTAACCTAAAGGACTGTATTGTTTTAAGGGTTCCAAAGCAATAGACGACACATCAATAGGACGCCCGGTCTATAAGATATAGGCAAAAAGGTAAATAGGGCCCGATTGGATTCGAGTTTGATCTAACCCGGACATACTCTAAATTCTACCAAAACTAAAGTGGAGTATCTCAAAAGGACTGACCCGTTTAAAGGGTCCACACGCTACAGATTGTGTATCAATCGAACACCCAGTCTGCGAGTTATCGTCGTTTTAGTGAAATGAGGTTGGTCGGGTTTGGGTCCAGTCCGAACTGGCCAAACCGACCCGACCTGAATCGAGGGTCCAGTAAGGATCCAATATGGTTTTAGCCCAGCTGGCGTAGGTCTGTATCGGTTGGCGCGGGTCCAGCCCGGCTGGCGCGGGTCTAGCTCAGCCGACGCGGGTCTGGCCCGGCTAGCGCTGGTTCGGCTTGGCTAACACGGGTCAAGCCCGACTAGCACAGGTATGACCCTACTGGAACGGGTTCGACCCATGAGGTGCGGGCCGCTTGCGCTGGACTGGATGTGGGGTGTCTGGTCCCTCCAGCTAGTGGTGCCAGCGGACGCCACCCCGTCTCCCCATAACGGTTGGCACGAGCCGACCATTTCGCACATCTTCCGAGTGGCCCGAGTGGGCCGCTCCTTCTACTCACGGCCAGTGAGAGCCGGTCGCCTCTTTCCACCATGATGCTTGTGGGCGCCACCTCCTCCATGAAGTAGATCGCCGACACCGCCACTCCGATGACACCATCCGCGGGCCACTAGAGATGCTTTGATGGTCCATTTTCTATCCCATTTGCACCTACCGGCCTCTCGGGTCACCACCTTCACTACAAAAGCCACGAAAACGCCTTTATTCCACGTTGCTCAGTCACCCATGAAGAACGCTCAACATCCAAGATCAGTGGAGGGTCTATGCCTTGTTCAGATCGCCCCGTGCCCTCCGCATTAACATTTAATCATGTGGGTAATAACAATCATCATATAGATTTAAAAAACCCCAAATCAAGACCCCACAACAACCTCCCGCAATATATAATGAATATTAGATCAAATCGTCAGTCAGTTGATCCACATTTTTCATATTATTCAATAACGAGAAGGAGGAAACATTAAACACTTAGAAATAAATTAATTCTCCTACCTAGATTTTTTGAAATATGCTGCGGACGAAGGAAAGAATATGCGTTCGAAGACATTCGTCACCATTCATTAATCTCCAAATTGAATCCTCCAATGATCGTCGATCAATAACTATTCTTCATTGGAGGGTGACGTCGTCAACACTTTGTCAAAGGTTTCCCACAATTTCCAATCCCTTCACCAATGGATTAATTAAACAAAGATATAAGGGATTTGACATTGATCATTAATATGGTTCATTTATGAACCTTAATTAATGACCCATTAAACATATGAGAGTTGTAGTTACATAACCAAAGTAATGAGTCATTAAATTACTCTCATTTAATGACCATAGTTACACTACGGTTCTGCCAACTGTCGCTTAATGGTTGAAGAAATAATAAATAACTCATTTAGTTATTTTATTATTATTTTTCCCGTAAGTCAAAAAATTAACCCTTCTGTCTGACCTTTACTGGTCAAAGTTAAGCTTTGCCTAAGCGAATCCCAGCGCTGCAAATTCAACGGTGCCCTCATATTTTCAATCCAATCACTGGTTCAAAAGATAGATAAACTGCCCACACGTTCACTTAAGTGAACAATTTTTTTTTTCAAAATTCCATTTTGAGCTCTCCAGGCCTTGGAATCATGTGCCGTCAAATTTCTCAGTCTCGAAATAATTCCACATAATAAAAAAAAATTATACAAAATTTCCAGGTATTTACATCCTACATGGTTTAAACCTAGAGAACCTATTCCTCATTCTCCTCAAAGAATCAAAACAACTATGAGAGAAGATATGTAGCATCCAGCTGCAACTATAAGCATGAATCCACAAAAAACCCAACACACACTTTTTTTGTCCATGCAATGAAACCTGATACAAACCAAATTGAGGCAGCCAAAAAAGTTAGTTGCACAAGAATCTAAAAAATATAGAAAGCCTAGTTCTCAGTCCAACAACTCAATAAATCAAGGCTATTCAAAACAACATTCCTCAAAATGATAACTAGGATTAACATTACCCAGAAGAAAACCACCAGGCTTTGAGAACTCAACACTCAAAGAGTCAAACCTTCATCAATTGAAATCCAAGTACAATACAACTAGCCACAAAAAAAGTCATCCAAAATCATATTCTACCAAAACCAAGCTGCTCCCATTCAAAGGAAATGAAAGATCAAAACAAACAAGAGCATAAAGTCAGAATTCCAAAGATACATCAGGAAAACATATTCAAAAAATAAGACTCAAACCAAGAGGGAGCTTATCAAAAATGGAAAAAGGGGGATCATTTCCATGGAATTTCTCTGAAGTTAAAATCAGGGTTTCAATCAAATTCTTCCTCCAATTTAGTGAACATTATCTTTCTCATTTGAAGGTAAGTCTCTGTAGAAACTTCACCATCCCTATATTTCTAGAATACAATTTCATCTTGTTCATCCATCCAAGAGTAAAGATCCTTTCCCGAATTTTTATTAAGTTGAAATGCATCCCTCACCGCAAGGTCCTCTTCATCAGAATTATTATCATTATCTGAAGATTCTTAAATTGAGGATGAAGATTCAACATCCACAACATATGGGGGAATGAATAATTATTCCTTTCTAGAGGCCTCAAGGGATCCCATCACAATTTTTCACTCAAGGTTGGAGTAATCTCTCCATTTCCAAAACTTATTGGGATTCCAAGTAATAAAACCATCTGAGTCAACCATTGGTTTTTTTGCCTTTCCTAGAACTTTTTATTAAGAAGGCCTCCTAAATTTGGAAAGATATCTCATCAGCCTTGTGAGAGGAGTCACAAGAGTTAGAGTGGGGTTGCTCCCCTTTTGGTGATTTCTCATCTCTCAGAATCACAGAATTAGACAGCTCAGTCTTGTGAGAATTTTTATTATCATCATTGATAGGTTCAATATTATAAACCACATCCACGAATCCAAAAAAATCAGTACGAGGAAGCTGAGAGGTAGAAAGCCCTGTCTTAATCTGTTCATTATCCTCAACAACTCCAAAAAGTCCAAAGGAAACAACAACATTTCCTTTCTTTTTTACCCATAATGAAGTTTTATGTTTGAGGGGGGGGGGGGGGGTGTAGAATCAAGTTTGAATCCACAATCCTTTGCGGGGTGGCCATTTTTTTTTGACATTTACTGCAATAGGATGGTATATTTTCAAATAAAACCTCTTGTAAGAACCCAACATCCCCATTTTGGATCCAAATGTGTGATGGTAGCGATTGAGAAATGTTAATTTCTGCACAAACTCTAGCATCAAAAGGTCGGGATAAATGCTTAGTAGCAGTATATAGCTTCAAGGGTTTTCCAATAAGGCTATAAATCGTAAATATGGATTCCTATTTAAATAATGTAACAAAAAACCAAGGAACCCTAACCAAATAGGGGCGATGGGGGGCTCAAGGTTAGTGCAAAAGTTCATGGACCACTTCAAAACCTTCATGGAACATCCACTAAAGGACCAATATCCTCTCATCCATAGTTGATAGTAATCATTTTCAAATTTGAATCGGAAAACCACATGTAAAGAGTTTAAAATAACAATATAAAAACAAGAGAATCCAATGGAATACAAAGTCTTTCTAAGGAAGAACATCGAGGGTTTGTGCCTAATGAACTTTCCGAAAAGTATAAAATGCAGATCAGAGGAAATAAGTTGTACCTCTTCATTCGATTTATTCATTTTTATAAATAATTATTTAATTAATAAAATTTGTAATATTTTTTTTAATAAACTCATTTTATTTATTTATTTAATTATTTCATTTTATTTATTCGGACCTTGATCAATGCTAAAAAAACATTGATAAAGGACTCATTTATGAGTGTTAAAAGCATAGCGCTGATAAAGGGTACCATTTATCAGTGTTAGACATAAAGTGATGATAAATGGTAGCCTTTATCAATGATAAAAATAAAGCACTGATAAATGGGACCTTTATCCACACTAAAAAAGAACCGATAAAGTGTTAAATTTATCAGTGTTTTCTTTAGCATTGATAAAGATGCCATATATTAGTGCTTTTTTCTAACACTAATAAATACCAACGCTTCAGTTTTATAGTAGGGATCATTATATTCAAACACCTATTATAAAAAAATAATTAGTTTTTGAACACTATTTATTAGGAAAATGTAATACTAACCATAAACATTAGAATATACATACATTAAATCGTAATCATACTTAACAAATAGCTTGTAAATAGAGATCGAAGATGGGTAAGCTTATCTTTTGTATAAGACTCGACATCATTGAATGTATACAATAACATTGAATGATATAAGATTAAAAAACAGAATACTATGATAGAAAATACAAAATAATTAATAAAACTAAACTTATCAAATTCAATAGTTACCCTAGTTGTGATTATCTCAAACATGAATGGTAGAACATAATAAACACATTCAACATATCCTTGTTGATGATGAAACTAAGGTTATAAAACATTAACTTGATAATAAAAACCAATATATATATATATATATATATATATATATATATCAAAAAACAGAATAATATCACTACCACAGATCGGCGCAAGGGCAGCGTCAACCTTTATCAGCACTAAGAAAAATGCGTTGATAGAAGGGGGACTTTTATCAGTACTAGAAAAAAGCACTCAAAAAAGTTTTTAACAAAAAATATTATTAATTTATATAAAATTATTATATATATATTAAAAAATAATACTTATTTATATAAATTAAATAAAAACACATGTCTATAATTAATATATATTTTTTAATAATTCAAATATATATATAATATTTTTAAAAAAGTATTTATAAGATTATAATTAAATAAATATGTATTTAAATAATTATAATATTATAATAAATTTTATTAAATAACAAATATATTTATTGTATTTATAATTATATATAAATAATTTTTAAATATATATATTTATAATTATAACTATAAATAAATAAATATATGTTCCAATGAATTTGGTCAATAAATATATTGATGTGTGAGTATATTTAACGTGCATATATTATGTATTCACCATGAATGTTCATTTATACATTACACCCTTATTATTATTCATGTTGTCCATATATGTGATGAATCATTTTTTATGATCTATACTTTAATAGGTATATGATTCATTCATGTTATAACCATTAATCTATTATGTTCTCGTAAATACTTATAAAATTACAATAAATATATTTAAACAATAAATATATTTATTATATTTATAATTATAAAATTTTAATTATATATAAATACTTTTTAAATATATTTATTTATAATTATAATTATAAACTAAATATATATATTTAAATAATAATAAAATTACAATATATACATCTATTATAATTTTATAAATAAATAAATAAATATAAATATATTTATAATCATATACAAATATTTATAAATATATTTATTTATAATTTTAATTATAAATAAATACATATATGTAAATAATTATAAAATTATAATAAATATATTTATTTCACTTATAAAGTTATAAATATATATAAATAAATAAATATATTTATAAATATATACAAATATTTATAAATAAATAAAAATATTATAACACCCCAAACATTTTATGGTATGCTTCTCTTAAATATATTCTATTCATAGCCTATATTTCATAAAACACTGTGTTCCTTTAAAAAAAACTTGGTTATTTAGGAGATAGTCATGACCTATCCATTAAACAAAAATTTTCCACTTCTATGATTTTAATTTCAAAAAACGACCATCTAGAGTTGTGACCAGTAACTCATTTGGAGTCTGATAAAACTAACTTGATTTTTGATGAATAGTAACACACCCTTATGAATAGTAATATGAATAGTAATGTGAACCTTATGAATAGTAAATATTGATAATATTTTATTTTCTTAAGAAAATAAGATAATAAGATCTTAATTAATTTTTCAATGTGATATAAAATTAATTATACCTTTAAAATTGTTATTTATTAAATTAACTATGATTTTATTTAAAAATTAAATTAAAAATATTTAGAAAATTATTTTCAAAATATGGAGTTCATTTTTGAATTCTATACATCAAAAAATGGTAAGGGTTAATTTTTGGGGTTTTTCTAAAATACTTGAACTTTTCGTGAATAGTAAAAATACAATTTTGAGTTTTCGGTAGTTTAATGACATCATAATGATGTAATAATTAAATATAAAATGATGGTAGACTTTTTTACAGTAACATTTGACATGAGGTGTCCCAAGTGGCTAAAACCATGGGCAAATACCATGGGAAAGCCCATGGTTTTGCAAAAACCACTAATGAGGTGTCCCTTTTAATTAATAAAAAACTCCCTTTCATTTACTATAAATACCCACTCACCCCATTCGTTTTATTTCATTCCAAACTCATTATCCTTAAAAATCTGGTAGTATTATCTCCCTATGAGTCCTCCCAAGGTGTCCTAAAACCTCCAATGTCCCAAATTTCAAGTTTTGGGAGTTACTCTACAAGGTAAGAGAATCAACCACCCTTCTCTTTTCTTAAAGCTTTCATTTTATGTTTTCTCATTTATTTTCAATTGGATTATGTTGGGATATGTAATTAAATATTCCCCCTTCTATATATATTTTTGTATGAGTGATGATATACCCCCTTTCTATCATCAATCTATTTTATGAAATTTTAAGTGACGCCGTTAGGCTGCCGAATTTTCGTGATAGATTTCTCAATTTTTCTTCTATTTTGAGTTCCTTTATTTTTATAATTCTTTCCTCATCTCCCATCATCCAAATGATATGATAATTCCAGTACCTTACATGAAATAGAATTATATTATGCTAATGTAATATTTCATCATCATCTCTCTTTCCCCCTTGTAATGGCCCGGACCTCTCCGACCCATTCCTTTGTCAAAAAGAAGGTCAAGAGGTGTTCTGGAGGGTAAAATGGACTTTTTCCACACTTTTCAGAATTTTGAAACTACACGCGGTGTAGTTTGAGTACACGCCGTGTACCCCCTTCCCAGGTATACCCCGTGTTGCAGACCGTGTCCTTGCTGTGTGGAATAATGGGTGCACGCCGTGTGTCCAGTTCTACACGCCGTGTAGTCCTTCCCCGCGTACGCGTTACTAGTCAATGACCGTGTACCGTGTTGGAGCCGTGTCCTTACTGTGTGAAATAAATTAGTACACGCAGTGTGTCTAAACTACATGCCGTGTAGTCCTTCCCCGCGTATGCATTACCCTCAAACCGTGTGTTGACCAGTCAACGGCCGCGGAGCCGTGTTGGAAGCAGCGTGGAGACCGTGTGAAAGAACCGAGTACACGCCGTGTACCATAAAGTACACGCCGTGTACTTTTTCTTTTCATGCCTATAAAAGGAGCCCCCCCTCCTCCTTTCAACTCACACCTCTCCTCCCCTCTCCTCTGAGCAGAGCTCTCTTAAGAGACTCGAAGGCTCTTCCTTCCATAACTTCTTCGTCCAAGCTCCAATTTACAATCCATCAGCGGCCACGGAATCGTAACGATGAGGCAGAGCTTCCGAGATTGGATCCATTGTCTTTCCTTCGGCCTTTACTTTCCGACTTACACCCGAGGAGGTTTTTCCGGGACTCGACAGAAGTGACGGACGCCGACAAACGTCTTCTAAGGTTGATCTGGGGGAGCGTTGCGATTAGAACCTGTTGAGGTAGGGATCTCACCTTCGTCTCTTTAATTTGTGCATCATGAGGGCTAGGTGTTCTATTGTTTATGTGAAAAACTTTTGAACCGGTTTAATAAAGATAATAACTGGCTTATATAACGGGGATGGGAAGTTGTGATTGTTGTTACTTTATATCCTCTGATATTATGTTGTGAATTGAATGAGCTTCTGCCTACGGAAAATCACGGTCGTTGGGGGCCTTTGCTTACTCAATTAAATGTTTCCCTCTACTTCTAGATTTTATTATGGGTGGAAACCTTGTGGAATGTGGAAATTGGTTAATCACGTAAAGTTGGCTGTTTAAAATCTGGAACCCTTGTGTGATCACCCCGGTTAAACAAAATGGAATAATGAACATGTGGGTGTTGGCTTGGTTACGAGGCATGTGTTGGGGGTGTTTTGTGGGTTGTTGTGGATCATGTGAACAGTAGGGCTACGGTTGACTTGGTTGTGGGTTGGTGTGAATTTTATGATGGTGATGGTTAGCGGGGCTGTAATAAATGGCATTAAAGAGGTGATGATGTACGGTACAGTTGTGGTTATGGTGGTTGGCAGCGAGGCTGTAGGGATGGGTTTAAATGTGAACCGGCTATGGGTTGTGAATATTAAATAAAAGTGGAAGAGTTAATGAATGGTGGGGCGTGGTAATGAAACAGAAATGATAATCAATGGGGTTGGTTGGTTGAAAAGAGGGACTTTGTTGTGATTCTTATGTTTTTCCTAACTTGATTTGTGGATGACAGGGATATGTTTTACGAACGATTGGTGTGGTTAGTTGTGGATAGTTTCCCAGTAGTTAAGGAACTAAATAAACTATTTCTAATGAAATGTGAAAACCTAAAGGGGGTTGGGTTTGTTTGTTGTATGCATGCTTCGTAGTAGCAGTGCCGAGGCATGTGCTCAGTTTCTCTTTTTAGAATCCATAGGTTGGGCTATGTGGTTGGTATATATATATATCTGTATCTTTTGTGTTTTATCGCACCCCACCCATGTTGAGCACTTAGTTCCGAACACTCCCATTTTATGGGAGAGGGTGTTTTTCCCTTAGTTACTAGCTCCTTCCTGCTTCTTCTCCCCTAGACTGTGATGGCTTGAGGCGAACTTACACCTAAGACTCTTCGGGTAGGTTTCGATTGGGGTGGTTTTAGCCCAAGACTCTTCGGGCAGGTTCTACTGTTTCCCAAGAATCTTCGGGATGAGTCCCAGGTGTGTGCGAGCGGAATACGTGGTTGTGAGGCCCAGGTGTGTGCGGGTGGGATACGTGGTTGTGAGGCCCAGGTGTGTGCGGGCGGGATACGTGGTTTTGAGGCCTAGGTGTGTGCGGGCGTTGAGAGTGTGGCAGCGTCATGACGTTCGTCGTTAGGAAGAGCAGATAACTAAAGGTAAATGGTGCAGGGTACCCAAATAATATTGTTCTTATATACTACTACTACCTATTGTGATTGTGTTTTGGTGAGTGTGGATGGTGAGGTTGGGTGGATAAAATTCCTTTCTAGGTTTCCTCTGTTGTTCTCACAGGATATTAGGATGTCTCCCCACTTGTGCACGAGAGCTTTAGGTTTCCCTACTGATTATACTTGTATTCTCACCCTACGTTTACTTTCAGGTTTCCAGGAGGACTACCAGGGCCGTGCGGGACCCTACTAGTCAGACAGTTGGAGTTGTTGCTGTTGCTGTACCTTTGTTTTCTTTTGGTATTGTACTTTGAGCTTTCTTTTACTTGTACCTTATTATAAAATTATTTAAACATGCATGTGGGCTTGGTTTGGGTTTATTTATATGCACTGGTTCTTTTCCTTTTTGGTGGTTGACTTGTCCTATTTCCCGATCTTTAAAAATAAAAAAGGGTAATGCCTCCCATATTTGTGAAAACTCATACCCTTGGTGCTAGTCACCACCCCGGGGCCTACTGGAGGCGGGACTCGGGGTTCATTATCTCCCTTTCACCATTTCCAGCTCAGGAGGGGCATCTTTGGTGGGAGGGGGTCATGACAGAATGGTATCAGAGGTGATGGTTGAGAGATAGGATGGAGTCTGGAGTTAGGCACAGTGAGGATTGCATGGGATGGTAGGGCAACAGTGTTAGTCAATCTTGGTGTGTGACATAGGCCAGGGAAGACCGGATATGACACGGGATTTTAGGCCCCCCCCGTGATCCAATGCAAGGACTCTAAGACTACCGAACGACCAAGTGAGACTACATTGATTGCAGGATAGAGACCCTAGGGAAGGCACATGCATCATAATGATTGTGTTTTACTTGATTTTGGTGTTCTGGGAAAGAAATTGAAATAAAATGATAAAATGAAACCTTGAGTTTTTCCTTACTACTTGGGCTTAGGCGATCCTTGAGGATTGACCAAGAGGAGGAAGATAACCAGTGGCAGAAGACTCTCCGTTCTTTCCAACGGAAGACCCTCAAGAAGTACGAGGGTAGTACTTCAGATATGGAGATGGAGGGGTGGATTGAGGAGTTAGGGATCGCTTTTACCTTGATCCGTGATCCGAGGGAGTACTGGGTTCCCCTAGCAGTCAGTCAGCTGAGAGGTGCAGCGCGACAGTGGTGGATGCTCTACCTCGGAGAGAGGATAGAGGAAGAGGTTCCATGGGCTGACTTTGAGAAGGAATTCCGAGAGGAATTCCTTTATTCCATGATCAAGAAGGAGAAGCGGAAGGAGTTACTCTCCCTTCAGTAGGTGAGTATGTTGGTATGAGAGATGGGGATCAAGTTCAAAGATCTCCTGCGCTTTGCTCTGGATCTCTTTTCGGATGAGGAGTCTCGGGTGAGATTTTTGGAGGAGGCGCTCCGTCCTTTGCTCCAGTATGCTGTCACCCCCTTCACCCTTCCGACGTACTTGGCGGTACAGAAGAAGGCAGAGGTCGTAGAGAGGATGCACTCGCTGGGAGGTGCACCCCGTGAGGGGAACCAGCCAGGCTCATCGAAGGGGAAAGCAGTCAGCAGCAGGTCTCCTACGACGGGACCTTCCAGGTTCATGCCAGTGGGGAGCAGGCCCCAGTAGTTCCAGTTCAGATCTTCAGGTCCTCGTCCATTTTTCACGAGCCCATGACCAAGGCGTTTTTCTTGTGGAGTTTTGAGAACGTTCAGAGTCGGTGCCCGACCCGAGATCAGTACGGTGGGGGTGGGCAGGTTCAGCGCCCAGCTCAACAGCACCGGTTGCCATCTTGGCCCTTCCAGCAGCAGCAGGACCATGCTCCTCCGAGGGCAGAATTTTTGGGAGGAGGCCGAACTCAGGGTGCTCCTTAGGGACCTCGACCAGGGTGTGGTCGGGGAGGTGGACGACATCAGAGAGGCATAGGAGCTAGGCGTGGATAGTTGCACGCAACAGAGTTGGCAGATCCAACAGGACCAGAGGTGGTACGAGGTACGATTTGTTTGTTCAGCACTCTTGTTTCTGCTTTGTTCGATTCGGGAGCCTCGCACTCTTTTGTTGCACCTAGTCTAGCCTATGCTTTGGGACTAGACTTAGAGAGACTTTCTGTACCACTGGTACTGAGTACACCAGTTGAGGGCCAGACCAGCGTATCTTGTGTTTTCCAGGAATGTGGGCTGACGTTGGGACCACATCGATCTAGTGGAGACCTTATTCTGTTACAGATGCAGCCATACGATGTCATCCTAGGCATCGACTGGTTGTTTTCTGTTAGTGCCGTTATCGACTGCTTCCGGAGAAGAGTCATGTTCTCCAACGTAGATGGGAAGCGCGTATCTTTTGTTGGCAAGAGGAGATATCAGGCAGGAAGCCAGCGTGTGGAGCCCCTCCTTTCCTTGTTAGGCGGGTTATCAGTGGTTCCGGCTGATACAGAGATGATGGATGTCCCATAGGTTGTTGGGGGAGTTCCTCGATGTTTTTCCTAAGGAGGTTGTGACTCTACCCCCCCGACGTGACGTTGAGTTTGGGATAGACTTACAGCCTGGTGCCCGTCCGATTTCGATGGACCCTTATCGGATGGAACCTTCGGAGTTGCGGGAGTTGTGGATTCAGATTGACGATATAATGGAGAAGGGTTTTTTTTCCACCCAGCATGTCACCATGGGGTGCTCCAGTTTTGTTCGTGAAGAAGGAAGATGGTGGTCTCAGGATATTCATAGACTATCGAAGGTTGAACCAGGTAACGGTCAAGAACCGTTACCCCCTCCCAAGGATAGATGATCTCTTCGACCAGCTGAGGGGAGCAGGTTGGTTTTCTAAGATTGATCTACAATCTGGATATCATCAGCTGAGGGTGAAGGATAGTGACATATCGAAGACGACTTTCAGGTACAGGTATGGGCACTTAGAGTTTTTAGTGACGCCGTTTGGAGTTACGAATGCACCAGCTGTGTTCATGGGACTTATGAACTTTGTCTTCCGAGAGTTTCTGGACCAGTTTGTCGTTGTGTTTATCGATGACATCCTGATCTACTCAAGATCAGAGGAGGAGCACGTTGAGCATCTTAGGGCAGTCTTGTAAGTCCTTAGACACCACCAGATTTACGGGAAATTGTCGAAGTGTAAGTTCTTGATGTAAGAAGTACACTTCCTTGGGAACGTGGTGTCTCAGCATGGAGTATCGGTGGACCCGTCGAAGGTAGAAGTAGTTGTTTCTTGGGTAGCACCCAATAGCGTGGAAGAAGTTCGTAGTTTCCTGGGGTTAGCAGGTTACTATCGTAGGTTCGTTTCGGACTTCTCTCGAGTTGCTGCTCCATTGAAAGCTTTGACGAGGAAGAACCAGGTCTTCCTATGGAGCGAGCAGTGCCAGAAAGCTTTTGACTACCTGAAGGAGAAGTTGGTCAGTGCTCCTGTACTCAGGTTTCCAGAGGAAGGGTTGTTGTATGAAGTGTTTTTTGATGCTTCTGGCCTTGGTCTGGGGTGTGTGCTGATGCAGAAGAATGGAGTGATCTGTTATGGGTCTAGGCAGTTACGCCCTCACGAGCGTAACTATTCCACCCATGACCTGGAGCTTGCATCAGTAGTGTTCGCACTGAAGTTGTGGCGACATTACCTCTTTGGGGAGCTCTTTGTGGTCTTCTCAGATCACAAGAGCCTGTGTTATATCTTCTCCCAGCGTGACCTAAACTTACGACAGCGGAGATGGGTCAAGTTTCTCCAAGACTATGACTTTGAGATCTCTTACACTGAAGGTAAGGTCAACGTTGTGGCTGATGCCCTGAGCAGGAAGTCGCATTAGGAAGTGGTTCGAGAATCTGCTGATGCTTGGAAGGTGATGGGAGAGTTGGCTGCCTTGCACTTGGATGCCAGGGTAGAAGGTGTTAGAGGCTATTTGTTTCAGATGACGGTGAAGTCCTCCTTGTTGTAGCAGGTGGAAGAGTCTCAGTGGGGGGACTCTGAGGAGGAAGTGATGCGGGATCGTGTCGATCGGGGGAATGCTCCAGAAGGATGGTCAGAGGACAGTCGACATCAGATGCTTTTCCATGGAAGGTTGTTTGTTCCATAGGCAATGCGTGAGGGAGTTCTCCGTGAGTTCCATAGCTCAGCCTTGGCGGTATATCCAGGAGTTTAAAAAATGTACCGAGGCCTGAGGGATCAGTTTTGGTGGCACGGGGTGAAATGGGCAGTGGCGGAGTTTTTGGCTAAATGCCTAGTGTGTCAGTAAGTGAAGACTAAACACCATGTTCCTAGTGGTTTGTTGCATCCTTTAGATTTCCCTGAGTGGAAGTGGGATGACATCTCAATGGACTTCGTCACAGGACTAACCAGAGCTCAGGGTGGTTATGCTGCTATCTGGGTAGTGGTGGATCGGCTGACGAAATCAGCTCACTTCTTAGAAATTAAGGAGTCAGGACCAGTGAGTACCTTAGCACAGAGGTATGTAGACGAGGTGGTGAGTTTTCATGGAGTTCCGAGGACTATCATCTCAGATCAGGATACTCGGTTTACCTCACGAGTCTGGAGGGGGGATATAGCATGCTTTTGGCACCCAACTATGACTTAGCACTGCTTTCCACCCCTAGACCGATGGGAAGATGGATCGGACTATCCATACGTTGGAGGACATGCTGCGAGAATGCGTTATGGATTTATAAGGATCATTGGTACGACACTTTCCTTTAGTAGAGTTTGCCTACAACAACAACTTCCACTCTACTATTGGCATGGAACCGTTTGAGTATTTGTATGGAAGGCCATGTCATTCACCCATTTGCTGGGCAGAGGTTGGTGAGATAGGTGCTCTTGGGCTAGAGGTAGTGCAGAGCACCACAGAGAAAGTCTAGCTTGTATGTGAGAGGATGAAAGTGGCTCAGGACCGACAGAAGTCTTATGCTGATCGTCGGAGGAGGCCCTTGGAGTTCGAGGTGGGGGATCATGTGTTCTTGAAGGTTTCCCCTTGACGGGGGCAGTGGAGGTTTGGGAAGGGGAGCAAGATCTCACCTAGGTTCATCGGACCTTTTGAGGTGTTGAGGCGAGTTGGCAAGGTGGCTTATCAACTAGCCCTGCCACCTCAGTTGGAGAAGGTTCATGACATCTTCCACGTCTCCCAGCTTCGTCGGTACTTACAAGATGACTCCCACGTTATTGACTGGGGGGAGTTAGATATGGGAGACGAAGCGACCTTCGAGGAACAACCAGTCAGAATCGAAGATCGTAAAGAGAAGGTTCTCCGTGGATGAACCATTCCCTTGGTTCGTGTGTTGTGGAGGCATGGTGGCCTCGAGGAGAGCACTTGGGAGTAGAAGACCCAGATGCACGCTCAATACTCGGAGTTGTTTTGACTTGTGTTTTTCCCTTGTTCTTCTGATCTTTGTGTTGATGTTGTTCTCTGTACCTTTGATTTATGGAATGCTTGGATTGTCAGTTGTGAGACCTTTTGTTTCCTTGTTCCCTGGTAATGTGTAACATGTCTGGATGTGTGGGAAAGGGAAAAACCTGACCCTTAATCGAGACGCATTAATGCAGATGCAATTGAACCCATGCGGGCGAGTCAGTGTTGCCTAAAGCGGATAATATCTCGACATAGGTGAAGGAATTTCCCAAACCTACGTGTTCGGGCAGTGTGTTGGTTGTGTGATGTTGGGGTTAGTGCGAGTTGAAAAATCCTAATGTATGAAAGTGGGAAGACCCAATTCTTAATCGAGACGCATTAATGAGGATGCGATTAAACCCGTGTAGGCAAGTCAGTGCCGCCTAAAGTGGATAATATCCTGACATAGGAGAAGGAGTTCCTAACACATATGATTAGGGTTTTTGGTTGGGTTCCTATTATAACGAGAACCCTAAGAGGTATCTTGTCGGGTTCCTCTGGGTTGGTTTTTGAATTCTTGGGGACTAGAATGTTTTAAGAGGTATCTGATATAATGGCCCGGACCTCTCCAGCCCATTCCTTTGTCAAAAAGAAGGTCAAGAAGTGTTCTGGAGGGTAAAATGGACTTTTTACACACTTTTCAGAATTTTGAAACTACACGCCGTGTAGTTTGAGTACACGCCATGTACCCCCTTCCCGGATATACCCCATGTTACATACTGTGTCCTTGCTGTGTGGAATAATGGGTGCACGCCGTGTGTCCAGTTCTACACACCGTGTAGTCCTTCCCCGCATATGCGTTACCAGTCAATGACCGTGTACCGTGTTGGAGTCATGTCCTTGCCATGTGCAATAAATGAGTACAATTCATGTGTCTAAACTACATGCTGTTTAGTCCTTCCCCACGTATGCATTACCCTCAAACCGTGTGTTGACCATTCAATGGCCGCAGAGCCGTGTTGGAAGCCGCGTGGAGACCGTGTGAAAGAACCGAGTACATGCTGTGTACCATAAAGTACACACCGTGTAATTTTTCTTTTCATGCCTATAAAAGGAGGGGTCCCCTCCTCCTTTCAACTCACACCTCTCCTGCCCTCTCCTCTGAGCAGAGCTCTCTTAAGAGCCTCGAAGGCTCTTCCTTCCATAACTTCTTCGTCCGAGCTCCGATTTATGATCCGTCAGTGGCCACGGGATCGTAATGATGAGGCAGAGCTTCCGAGATTGGATCTGTTGTCTTTCCTTCAGCCTTTCCTTTCCGACTTCCACCCGAGGAGGTTTTGCCGGGACCTGATAGAAGTGATAGACACCGACGGACGTCTTCTAAGGTTGATCTGGGGGAGTGTTGTGATCGGAACCTGTTGAGGTAGGGATCTTACCTTCGTCTCTTTAATTTGTGCATCATGCGGGATAGGTTTTCTATTGTTTACGTGAAACACTTTTGAACCGGTTTAATAAAGATAATAACTGGATTATATAACGGGGATGGGAAGTTGTGATTGCTGTTACTTTATATCCTGTGATATTATGTTGTGAATTGAATGAGCTTCTGCCTACGGAAAATCACGGTCATTGGGGGCCTTTGATTACGCAATTAAATGTTTCCCTCTCCTTCTAGATTTTCTTATGGGTGGAAACCTTGTGGAATGTGGAAATTAGTTAATCACGTAAAGTTGGCTGTTTAAAATCTAGAACCCTTGTGTGATCACCCTGGTTAAACAAAATGGAATAATGAACATGTGGGTGTTGGCTTGGTTACGAGGCATGTGTTGGGGGTGTTTTGTGGGTTGTTGTGGATCAGGTGAACAACATGGCTGTGGTTGACTTGGTTGTGGGTTGGTGTGAATGTTATGATGGTGATGGGCAGCGGGGCTGCAATAAATGGCATTAAAGAGGTGATGATGTACGGTACGGTTGTGGTTATGGTGGTTGGCAGTGGGGCTGCAGGGATGGGTTTAAATGTGAATGGGCTATGGGTTGTGAATATTAAATAAAAGTGGAAGATTTAATGAATGGTGGGGCGTGGTAATGAAATGGAAATGATAATCAATGGGGTTGGTTGGTTGATAAGAGGGACTTTGTTGTGCTGCTTATGTTTTTCCTAACTTGATTTGTGGATGACAGGGATATGTTTTACGAACGATTGGTGTGGTTAGTTGTGGATATTTTCCCAGTAGTTAAGGAACTAAATAAACTATTTCTACTGAAACGTGAAAACCTAAAGGGGTTTGGGTTTGTTTGTTGTATGCACGCTTCGTAGTAGTAGTGCCGAGGCACATGCTCAGTTTCTATTTTTAGAAGCCATAGGTTGGGATGTGTGGTTGGTATATATATATATATCTATATATTTTGTGTTTTATCACACCCCACCCATGTTGAGCACTTAGTTCCAAACACTCCCATTTTATGGGAGAGGGTGTTTTTCCATTAGTTACTAGCTCCTTCTTTCTCCTTCTCCCCTAGGATGTGATGGCTTGAGGCGACCTTACACCTAAGACTCTTCGGGTAGGTTTCTATTGGGGTGGTTTTAGCCCAAGACTCTTTGGGCAGGTTCTACTGTTTCCCAAGAATCTTCGGGATGAGGCCCAGGTGTGTGCGGGCGGGATATGTGGTTGTGAGGCCCAGGTGTGTGCGGGTGGGGAGAGTGTGGAAGTGTCAGGACGTTCGTCATTAGTAAGAGCATCTAACTAAAGGAAAATGGTGCGGGGTACCCAAATACTCTTGTTCTTATATACTACTACTACCTGTTGTGATTGTGTTTTGGTGAGTGTGGCTGGTGAGGTTGGGTGGATAGAATTCCTTGCTAGGTTTCCTCTGTTGTTATCACGGGACATTAGGATGTCTCCCCACTTGTGCACGAGATCTTTAGGTTTCCCTACTGAGTATACTTGTATACTCACCCTACATTTACTTTCAGGTTTCTAGGAGGAATACGAGGGCCGTGCGGGACCCTACTAGTTGGACAGTTGGAGTTGTTGCTGTTGCTGTACCTTTTTTTTCTTTTGGTATTGTACTTTGAGATTTCTTGTAATTGTACCTTGTTATAAAATTATTTAAACATGCATGTGGGCTTGGTTTGGGTTTATTTATATACACTTGTTCTTTTCCTTTTTGGTGGTTGACTTGTCCTATTTCCCGATCTTTAAAAATAAAAAGGGTAATGCCTCCCATATTTGTGAAAACTCATACCCTTGGTGCTAGTCACCACCCCGGGGCCTACTGGAGGCAGGACTCAGGGGTCATTATCTCCCTTTCACCATTTCCAGCTCAGGAGGGGCATATTTGGTGGGAGGGGGTCGTGACACCCCTCATCTTATACTGAAAATGAAAACACTGTCCGAGATGTGTTAATTTATCACATTCAAGGACAACGAGTTATAAATTTTCATTACCATGTTCAATTCTGGTCATGAAACCATTTTTTTGGTTGAACCATATCAGAATATATGCATTTATCTCATTAATTTTTTGGAATCCTTACACACTCATAATATAAAATAATAATATAAAACAAGTCCATTATGAACAAAACCGCCAAGTTAATCCAAAAATTTGTAATTTACTTTTAACTAATGATTTATCATCATGGTATATAACCCAAAATCATTATAAGATCATTTATATCTCTAAAATTTCATTAATAAGATATATTAACAATTCTTTATGTTTAACCACACATCAAACGAACTTCCTTTCATGCATACAAGTAAACCGATCATGAAAACCAAGGAATAAAAGGCTTCCAAAACAATAAAATTAAACATCTTAAACTCACAAAAGGGCCATGAATGAACCTAATAAAGTTATACTAAATCAATTACATATATATGAGGTTCTAGACTTATTAATTAATGAATCTAAATTTGATTATTCATGTCATTAAAACAAACTAAGAACACACTCGAGCATAAGGTAAGGGGTTTCTCATCTCATTTTCATTTCTATGAGATTTCCATTGTTCACCACTTATTTATTACATTGTGGTAAGGGACTTTGTCTCAATTTTCCCTTTTCATTGTGACTTACCTTTTATTATGCACCTAATAATTCTTATGTGGTGTAACTACTGTCTATTTAAGATCACTTTTCATTTGAAATTATATTTTTATTAAATATCCATATTTTCATATCATGGATATGATTATTTTCTAAGCCGTATACCATTTTACATATGGTGTTTATTTTTAATGTCATTTTAACTATGGAAATATTGATGAATCCGTATCCTCTATTCTATACAGATATTGAAAAGGCATATTTGTCTTTTATTAAATCAATTTATAAAGAATTATTTGGACTTGAAGTGGTGGGTGGGGCCCACTATATCCCCTCGATGAATCGACATGTCTCATGAGACAAATTAGTTGGTGACAAACCCTTCGAGTTTGTTTCAAAAAATCAGACAGGTTTCTACCCACAGAACTAAACCGTTTTAATGGTATTATGGTATCATGTGCCAGATACATGATGTCCAATTAATAAGAATTATCATTATTCATTATCATTTATTACTATCCATGAGATTTTTATTATGACAAAATCTATGGATGCAGTTTCATTCTCAGTTTATTAATGGCGTGAGTTTTTCATTTATTCACCATGCCATATTGACTATGCCAAGTTGTTTATGATTCGGTTATTATTAATTCATTCTTCCACTATTTTTAACCCTTACTGATCATTCAATCTCACCCCTTTCATTTGTTTACCTTCATTAGGTTATGAATAGGAGATCACTTATTGAGTTTTTGTGGATGCAATTTTTAGTTTTTGTTATGTATTTTAATTTTTTACCTTTCCCAATGTAATTTAAGTTAAATCTATGTATCTAGTTTCTTCAGTAATACTAAACTGATCTTTTATTTGGAATTTAATTCCTTTTAACCATGCCAATGTACTTATTAATTCACTGGCTCTAGTATAGAGGGGCTGGGGTGTTACAGTTGGTATCAGAGGAAATTTAGTAAAAAACTTGGAAACTAGAGTAGAAAATGCAGAGTAGGGAACAAGACCCTAAGGTAGTATTTGAGGATAAGTGTTCAAGAAAATCCTGGTATTTTTGTAAGGAATATATTATGTGAATCTTTCTAGAAAATGCATCCTTTTCTGGATACAAACAGGTAGAGGTGGCTCTGGAACAGATGTACCTAGGAGTGAAAACTCTGACAAGGAGTTTTGGGATTGACCTGGGGTATCCTGGTACATAAAAATGGGGCTTTATGAACTCTTGGTATTGACACTCCTAGGGGATATGCTTAGGATAATTCACATTTTCTTTACAAGCCATTATGAATGATTTTAATGTAAATTTTTTTTCAAAGAAGCCATGTTTATGAGATTAGTTATGCATATAATTTCAATCTATGTTAAGTGATTTTCTATTTGATATTCATAACCTAATCTAGTGTTTTACATTATTTAGAAATGGCACCTAATGGAAGAAGGGAAATCAATACTCATGGGAAATTTAGGGATCTCCTCACTGAGAAAGTCAACATAGTCAATGTTGGAGCAGATCAGATCATGGCCATATTGGGACAACTTACTTAGGTTGTGATGAATAACCATGTCACACCTATGTTGGATAATTTCATGTGGCAGAAGCCCCCATATTTTAGTGGGAATACTAATCCAATGGTTGTTGAGTAGTGGATCAAGTCCCTTGAAAATATATTCATGGAATTATGATGAAATGAAAATGAAAAGGTACTGATGGAAGCATATTTTCTCAAGGGTGATGCTGATCAATGGTGATCCTTGATCCAGAATACCACTAAGGAAAAAGAAATAAAATATATGTAATGGATGAATTTTAAATAAATATTCTTTAAAAAATATTTCCCTCGTGAGCAACGAAACAAAATGAAGAGGAAATTTCTTAGCTTAAAGCAAAGGGAAGAATACAATGTTGCAGAGTATGAGGATATATTCACCAGACTAGCCATGTATTCCATAGATTACATAAGAGACTCAAAAGACAAGATTGATCATTTCTTTTAAGGTCTTAAGCCAAGTCTTCAAAGGGCACTGGCTTCTCAAACATTTTCATCATATGATGAAATTGTATCAAGTGCCATCAAAACAGAGAAGGAATTTTATAGATCAAATTTGTTCAATGTAATCCAAGATAAGAAGTGGTACTCTGATAACCAAGGAAAAGGTGAAGCTCCAAATAAGAACAAGGGAATGAAGAAATTCTCATTATGCGAGAACTGTGGAAAGAATCATCCCAGGAAATGCTTGAAAGGCATGGGAGTCTACTATAAGTGTGGAGAAAAGGGTCATCTATATAAAGTATGCAAGGGGAAGAAACAATTTGATGATGTTCAATGCTAAAATTTTAGATAGATGGGAAATTATGAAAATAAGTGTCCTAAGTGCCAAAAAAACTTTCCTTAGAAAATGCCACGAGAGAAAGGGAAAGCTTATACAATTACAACCACAAAGGTTGAAGTTCCTAATGATGTGGTGGAAGGTACTTTAATTGTTTCCTCAAACTTACCCAACACTTTATTTGATTATGGATAATCACATTAATTTATATCTTCCCAATTTACCAATAAAATTAGATTTGTCCAATTTGATTTAATAAAGGAGTTTTCAGTCAAAACTCCAAAGGGATGTATCGTTGCAACAAAGACATGTCGATCAGTCCCCCTCATGACACATAAATGTGCTTTAGTTGATAACCTTATCATCATACCAATGACATACTTTGATATAATTCTCAGTATGAATTGGATTTAAAATTATGATGCAAAGACATATTACAATAAGAAGTAAGTTACAATCTTTGAAAATGGTGTAGAATCCCTTATTTTTAGACCAGAAACCTTTCCATTCGACTCTTATCTAGATCCACCCTAGTAGCTCTATTGAATGAAATTATTGGAGAGGAAGAGAACCCAATATCTATGGGTGAGAAAAGAAATCTTCAAATTGAAGATGTGCATATAGTGAAAGAATATATTGACATATTTCTAGAAGATTTACCTGGACATCCTCCAGAGCGAGAAGTTGAGTTCTCTATTGATTTAATTCCTGGTGCAAGACCTATATCAAAGAATCCTTATAGGATGGCCACTGTGGAATTAGTGGATATCAAGAAACAAATAGATGAATTTAGTAAAAAAGTATTTATTCGACCTAGGGTTTCTCCATGGGGAGCCCCTGATCTTTTCGTTAATAAAAAAGATAGGTCTATGAGGTTGTGCATTTATTATAGGGAAATCAATGCTATTGCAATAAAGAATAAGTATCATCTTCCATGAATTGATGATTTATTTGATCAAATTCATGGAGTAAAATATTTTTCAAAGATTGATCTTCAATCTGGATATCATCAGTTTCTTTTGAGGAAGGAAGACATTCCAAAAACAATATTTCGAACCAAGTATGGGAATTAAGAGTTTAAAGTAATCCCTTTTGGAATAACTAATGTACCATCTATTTTCATGGATCTGAGGAATAGAGTTTTCAAGGAATTTCTTGATGACTTTTTAGTGGTGTTTATTAATGATATCCTTGTATACTCTAAGATCTATGAAGATCATGAAAATCACTTGAGCACTATTCTAAAGACTCTGAGAAGAAATGAATTATATGAGAAGTTTAGCAAGTGTGATTTTTGGATCCAATAAGTTTCCTTTCTGGACCACATTGTCTCAAAGGATGGAATATCTATAGATCCTATGAAGAAAAAGGCTATGAAAGAATGGCCTACTCAAATGAACACAACTGAGGTACGTAGTTTTATTGGTTTAACATGTTATTATCGGCATTTCGTTTAGAACTTCACCCGTTTAGCCAACCCAATGACCAAGCTCACACAAAAATGGGTTAAGTTTGTATGGAAAAAGTAATGTGAAGAATGTTTTTAATAATTGAAGAGAAGGTTAGTGAATGATCTAATCTTGACTCTACCATCAGGGAATAATAGATTTTTGATCTTTAGCGATGCATCAAAGAAAGGACTTGGATGTGTCCTTAAGCAGAATGATAGAGTGATTGCCTATGCATCTAGGTAGCTAAAAATTCATGAACAAAACTATACAACTCATGTTCTTGAGTTGGAAGCTGTAATCTTTGATTTGAATATATGGAGACACTATCTCTATGGTGAAAAATGTGAGATATATACTGATCACAAGAGTTTGAAGTATATTTTCTCATAGAAATAACTCAACATGAGGAAAAGATGATGGCTTGAACTACTCAAGGATTATGATTGCACTATACACTACCACCCAGGAAGTCAAATAAGGTGGCATATGCTTTGAGAAGAAAGGATCATGGAGTTCTGAACAAGATGAGAGTTAATAGGGATCCTATGTTCATGGATCCAGTAAAGATGGATATGGGAATAATCATAGAAGGTGAAACATCAATACTTTTTAAAATGGTTTCCAAACCATCTTTACTAGAAAGGATAAAAAGTTCTTAGATTGATGACGAGGAGTTTCAAAAGAAAATTAAAGTTGTAAATGATTGGAGATTTATTAACTTAATATATGAAGATGGAATTTTAAAATTTGCGAGGAGGATTTTTGTTCCCTATATAATTGATCTAAAAAGGGAATTGTTGGATGATACTCATAGCTCCAACTTCTCTATACACCCTAGTAGCACTAATATGTATAGATATTTGAAGGAAAATTTTTGGTGGGAAAACATGAAGAGGGAGATTAGTGATTACGTGTCGAGATGTTTGGTTTGTTAATAGGTGAAGGATGTAAGACAACATCCTAGAGGAGTCATGAAACCCCTTCCTATTCCTATGTGGAAATGGAATGATATGACAATTGACTTTGTCATGGGGCTACCAAATACTCCAAGAAATAATGATGCGATATGGTTCATTGTTGACCGTCTTACAAAATCATAACATTTTCTTTCTATAAGGGAAGATTTACCACTTGAATGTTTAGCAAGACTATATATTAATGAAATTTTAAGACTTCATGGTGTACCCTTATCAATTGTTTCTGATCGTGATCCCCATTTTATATCAAAATTATGGAAAAGTATCCAAAAGGCTTTGAATAATGAGCTTTTTATGAGTACTTCTTATCACCCCCAAACCGGCGGACAGTCTAAAAGGACTATTCAAACTTTGGAAGACATGCTGAGATCATGCTCTATTGACTTTCAAGGTATGTGGGATCAATAATTTCCTTTGGTGAAATTTCCCTAAAAAAATAGTTTCCATTATAGTATTCAAATGGCTCCATATGAAGCTTTATATGGAAAGAGATGTCAAACTCCAACTTGTTGGGATGAAGTTGGTGAGAGGAAACTTATAGGCACATAAATTATTGAAGAGAACACATCAAAGGTGAAGAAAATCCAAGCCCATATTAAAGCATACCAAAGTAGGTAGAAGAGTTATGATAACAAATAGAGAAAGGATTTGGAATTCCAAGTGGGATATCATGTCTTTCTGAAAGTATCTCCATGGAAGGGTGTCTTAAGGTTCGGTAAGAAAGGGAAACTGAGCCCTAGGTACATCAGACCATTTGAAATTCTAGAAAGAATCAGAGCTGTAGCTTACTATTTAGAAATACCTCCAAGTCTCTCCAAATTTCATGATGTGTTCCATGTGTCATTGTTGAAGAAATACATGTCAGAACCAATTCATGTACTCACCTATGAAGAAATAGAACTGGAACCTGATTTTTCATACTGTGAAGAGACTATCGGGATTCTTGACACAAGGGAGCAGGTATTGACTGAATGGAAATTAATTTTTTATTGAGAATAATCCCCTTTTAAGGGCCGAGGAGGAACCCATCATGAAATCATTGAATTAAACAAGAAAAATAGCCCCAAAAGACCAAGGACTCAAGGCCACAAACACCTCATACTACATGAAAGAATCACCACCCAGCAACAAAAAACATTAAGTCCAAATTACACTATCTCAGAGCTAAATGGATAGCTACCCTATGAAAAAGTGCATGGGCCTGGTACCGATGGACAAAGACATACCCTCTCAAACGCCTGATTCTGAATAGCCAAGAAACAATGAGAATTCATTTCCCTGAACCTTATCTGGAACAACTTCTTATAGACAGTGAGTTGCAAACACTCTTGAGCTGCGGACCACCGAGGCCCAGACCAAATTAAATTCACAGATAAAAAAAACACCAAGAATAACCATCATAATCCCAATCAAGTCCTCAAGAGCATGAACCTTCCACCACCTGATCTAACAAATGACCCGGATGCTCCTCCAAATTGCGGTCTTCACAAAAGCTGATTTCCCAAAAACCAAAATCAAACCGAGGGAAAACACCAAATCCCAATCACTAAAACAACAAACCAACATATTCGCACAAAATCACTGACTCTGATCACCAGAGGAGCTTGCTAAGAACCATTAATGCCACAAAGATCAAACCAAATCTGAGGAAACAAAATGAAAACAACTACAAAAAGAAAAACCAAAACATAACCTGACGCCCGAAGGAAGACCTGTCGCAGCCAGATCCCATCGCCACCAGCCCGGTTTTACAGAGGAACAACGAACCAAACTGTGCACCCACCAGAGTTGGTGAGATATCGACAGGCCGCAGAAGCTGGAGCTCGACCGTGTATCAACACCGTGCCACTGCAGAAGCCTATCCAGCGAAAAGGATTCAAGTGAGGAGTATGTCGGTAGTGATGCAAGGAAGCTGAACACCGGGCCTAGAAAACCCCTGAAGTAGGGGATCCACTGCCACAATCCACCGAGCACAAGAGGGAACACCGCACTGATCCAAGGAAAGGAGGTGGTGGCAACGAGGTGATAACCCTAGCGAGCGGTGCCCCTTACGGGCTCATCTAAGGAAATGACCTCAATCTACCCCCACTTCATCCTATGCTAGAGGAGTTATAGAATGCAGCTCTCCTAACCCAAGGGAGAAGGTATTGAGAAATAAGACAACTCGTCTAGTAAAGGTTCTTTGGAGAAACTAGAATATGGAGGAAGTAACATGGGAACCTGAGGATGTTATGAAGAAGAACTACCCACATCTTTTTGGTGGGATTTATACATAAAATTTCAAGTATGAAATTTCCGGAGGGAATAATATAACACCCCAAACATTTTATGATATGATTTTATTAAATATATTATATTCATATCCTATATTTCATAAAGCATTGTGTTTCTTTGAAACAACACTTGGTTATTTAGGAGTTTTCCATAACCTAGCCATTAAACATAAATTTTCCACTTCTATGTTTTGAATTTCAAAAAATGGTCATCTAGAGTTGTGACCAGTAACTCATTTGGAGTCTGATAAAACCAACTTTATTTTTGATGAATAGTAACATACTCTTATGAATAGTAATATGAATAGTAATATGACCCTTATGAATAGTAAATAATGATAATATTTTATTTTCTTAAGGTAATAAGATAATAAGATCTTAATTAATTTTTCAATGTGATAGAAAACAAATTATACCTTCAAAATTGTTATTTTTTGAATTAACTATGATTTTATTTAAAAATTAAATTAAAAATATTTAGAACATTATTTTCAAAATATTGAGTTAATTTTTGAATTATACACATCGAAAAATAGTTAGGTTGAATTTTTGGGTTTTTTCTAAAATACTTGAACTTTTTGTGAATAGTAAAAATACAGTTTTTGAGTTTTCGGTAGTTTAATGACATCATAATGATGTAATAATTAAATATAAAAAGCTGATCTACTTGTGTACAGTAAAATATGACATGAGGTGTACCAAGTGGCTAAAACCATGGGCAAATACCATGGGCACGCCCATGGTTTTTCAAAAACCACTAATGAGGTGTCCCTTTTAATTAATAAAAAACTCCCTCTCATTTACTATAAATACCCACTCACCCCCTTCGTTTTTTTTTCATTAAAACTCATTATACTTGAAGATATGGTAGTATTACCTCCCTAAGAGTCCTCCCAAGGTGTCCTCAAACCCTCATTACAGTACCTTACATGAAGTGGAATTATATTATGATAATGGAATATTTCATCATTATCTCTCTTTCCCCCTCCTCTTATACTGAAAATGAAAACACTATCCGAGATGTGTTAATTTATCACATTCAAGGACGACGAGTTCTCAATTTTCATTACCATGTTCAATTTTGGTCATGAAACCATTTTTATGGTTGAAATAGATCAGAATATATGTATTTCATCTCATTACTATTATGGAATCCTTATACACTCATAATATAAAATAATAATACAAAACAAGTTCATTATGAACAAAACCGCCAAGTTAATCCAAACATTTGCAATTAACTTTTAATTAATGATTCATCATCATGGTATATAACCCAAAATCAATGTAAGATCATTTATATCTCTGAAATTTCATTAATAAGATATATTAATAATTCTGTATGTTTAACCACACATCAAACGAACTTCCTTTCATGCATACAAGTAAACCGATCATGAAAACCAAGGAAGAAAAGGCTTCCAAAACAATAAAATTGAACATCTTAAACCCATAAAAGGGCCATGAATGAACCTAATATGGTTATAATAAATCAATTACATATATAGGAGGTTCTGGAATTATTAATCAATGAAGCTAAATTTGATTATTTAGGCCATTAAAACAAATTAAGAACACACTCAAGCACAAGGTAAGAGGTTTCTTATCTCACTTTAATTTCTATGAGATTTCCATTGTTCGCCACTTATTTATTACATTTTGGTAAGAGACTTTGTCTCAATTTTCCCTTTTCATTATGACTTACTTTTTATTGTGCACCTAATAATTCTTATGTAGTGTACCCACTGCCCATTTTAGATCACTTTTCATTTGAAATTATATTTTTATTAAATATCCATATTCTCATACCATGGATATGATTATTGTCTAAGCCATATACCACTTTACATACGGTGATTATTTTTAATGTTGTTTTAATTGTGGAAATATTTATGAATCCGTATCCTCTACTCTATACAGATATTGAAAAGGCATATTTCTCTTGTATTAAATCAATGTATAAAGAATGCTTTGGACATGCAGCGGTGGGTGGGGCCCGCTATAGCCCCTCAATGCATTGACAGGTATCATGAGACAAATCAGTTGCTGACTAACCCTTCGAGTTTGTTTCCAAAAACTAGATAGGTTTCTAACCACATAAATAAACCATTTTAACGGTATTATGGTATCATGTGCTAGATACATAACGTCCAATTAATAAGCAGTCTCTTTATTCCTTATCAATTATTACTATCCATGAGGTTTTTACTACGACAAAATCTATGGATGCAGTTTCATTCTCAGTTTATTAATGGAATGAGTTTTTCATTTATTTACCATTCCATATTGACTATACCAAGTTGTTTATGATTCAGTTATTATTGATTCATGCTTCGGCTATTTGTAACCCTTACTGAGCATTCGATCTCACCCATTTCATTTGTTTACCTTTAGCAGGTTATGAAGAGGAGATCACTTATTGAGTTTCTGTGGATGCAGTTTTCAGTTTTTATTATGTATTGTATTTTGTTACCTTTTCCAATGTAATTTAAGCTTCATCTATGTATCTAGTTTTTCAAGACTACTAAACTGATCATTCCTTTGGGATTTCATTCCTTCTAACCATGCCAATGTACTTAGTAACACACCGACTCCAGTCTAGAGGGGTCGGGGTGCTACAAATATATATAATTATAATTCTAAATAAATATAAATATATTTAAATAATTATAAAATTATAATAAATATATCAATATATATATTTATAAAATTATAAATATAATAAATATATTTATAAAATTAAAAACATAATAAATATATTTGTTATAATTTTATAATTGTTTAAATAAATGAATATATATATATATATATATTTATAATTATTACTATAAATAAATATATATTTATTATAATTTTTTAATTACAAATAAATATATATTTATTTAAATAAATATAAAATTATAAAAAATTGATTTATTATACTTATAATGTTATTAATATATATAATTAAATAAATTTATTTATAAATATATACAAATATTTAAAAATATATACAAATATTTATAAATAAATACAAATAATTATAATTATAATTATATATATATATATAAATAATTACAAATTTATAAATATATTAATTATATATATTAATAAAATTTTAAATATAATAGATATATTTCTTATAATTTTATAATTATTTAAATATATATATATTTATAATTACAACTATATATATAAATTTATTACAATTTTTTAATTATAAATAAATAAATAAATATTTATTCTTATAATTATAAATAAATAAATAAATATATATATATAAATTATAATAAATATATTTATTATACTTATAATTTTATAAATATATATAATTAAATAAATATATTTATAAATATATACAAATATTTTTAAATAAAAATAAATATTTAAAATTATAATTGTAAATAAATATAGATATATTTAAATAATTATAAAATAATAATAAATATATTAATTATATATATTTTTAAAATTATAAGTATAATAAATAAAGTTATTATAATTTTATAATAAATATATATTTATTATATATATAATTTTATAAATATATATAATAATATAAATAATTTATTAACATTATATCTTTATCAGCACTATAAATTTGGCACTGATAAAGAAACCATTTATCAACGTGTTCTATTATAGCGCTGATAAAACATAAATTTATCAATGCTTTTTAAGTAGCGCTGATAAAAGCCTTACCCATTTTTATAAATGAATCATAACTATCGGCTTCTTCTCTCCCACACCTCAAGCGCAGAAGCCAACCTCTGCCACCGTCGACCCCTCTACCACCACTGCTGCAAATCCCTCCTCCACCATCACGAACCCCACCTCCACCAAAAACCCCACCTCCACCACCGAACCCAACCTCCTCCGCGAACCCTACCTCCACCATGAACCCCTCCTTTGCCGTGAACCCACCTCCACCGTCATCTATCCCTGCCTCACTGTCATCTCTTCCGACCTTGCCACCTTCTCTCCCTGCCTCACCTCCCTCCTCCTTCACTGCCGTCACTCCTTTAAAAGGTATTATCCTTTGTTATTTTGTTTTATTTTCAACCTTTTATTCATCCCCAAGCCTCCCCATTCAAACTCCCTATTGAGCTGTTTATTTTGAGATTAAGCCATTATTTTATTAAGCATGTTATTGATTTGATTTTTGTTGGGTGAGTTCCCTTATAATTGAATTTGGGTTTAAAAATGATTCAAAAGGGATTTCCAATGTATGTATTATATATTTATAAAAATAAGGATAGTTTAGCACCTTGAGGAAAGGTGGTTTATTGATACATGTTTACACCATAATTGAGCCCTTTTTATCCTTTGTTATAATTGTGTGCATGTGATAATGCTAGTCTTGCATAAGTTATGGATCAAAATGAGGATTAAAAATTACGATATTATAAATCACATTAAAGGAAGCTACACGTGTAGGTTGATTTTTAAACCCACGACATGAGTTGACATGAACTTGTTCCTAGTTCCTGAATATATATAGGCATGATATGGTGCTAGTCTCAGTGATGAGGGAAATGATGCAAAGAATGATTGAAGTGGTTAGATAGTGAATAAAGGCTAAAATTATCTAGGGTTAGTGCATGGTCCTAGTTGACATGGGCTGGTGGAGCAGGACTTTATGTTTTTAGAGAAACAATGAAAAACCACTTTACAATAATGCATATAGAAGTTTGTTTATTCATTCAATTAAAAAATTGGAGGGAAAGATTTGATAGTGACTACACCATGATAAAGTTATAGGCTCATGATCTGGAAGGTGATTGGTGTGGAAATTCATGTGTACATTAAATATACTTTGGGATGTAGAACAAAACAACAAAGTGGTTCTTGGTCAACTGTTCTTTGTAGTTCTAGATTTAGGTTTGTGTATTTGGAAAGTGTATATTTTAGGTAGGGTTTTACTTTTCAGGGTAGTATTTTCACAAGATCATATGTGGGATACTAAAATATTCTATTGCAAGGGATTCTCATAGCTAGTTCCATTTATCAAGTGGTTGGGAAGATGTCCGTGATCTACTCTGGTCTCGAGTAATGTGTGGATAGGTCATATTGGATATGTAGTGGCTCTATGTATGGGATCTATTCTTCAACTAAGAAAACTATGGATGCAAAGGAGGTACCAATCAGGTTTAGTTAGTTTGAATCTAGAATCATGGGAATTACTTGATTTAGCCTAGTAAATGATAATTCATAGTTGGTTAAATAGAGCTAGACCTATGGTAGGCATAGAATGATTCTAGATTGGTTTAGTTGGAGAACTGGAGCTATAAGGGCCAGACGTGAAAAGGATATGGGGTGGTTGAGTCTATCAATGAATGTAGGTAGCTTGATATTTAGAGATTTCAAGATAAGGTTTATATGAATTAGTATAGAGTAGTGCGAGATAAGAATAATATTGAGAAGTTATATTTTATCGAAGTCACTTTAAATGAAATTTTATCAAATCTTATAACATAAAAAGATTAGAGATACATGAAATTTTCTCTTTGCATGTCTATTTTATGATCAAATATTCATTTATAAATTATATACTTAAAAATTTAATTATTAAAATTCCATTAAATTTTTATATAAAGAAGCAATTCCCCCACCCTTTTCCAAGTATCTAGCATTTGGTTTTTTATCTAAATTATACCCATATTCCTTCTCCCATAAAATATATACCCATCCTTTGGATTTAAATAATGGGAAAGAGTTTTTAGGGTTCTATTTTAAATTTGATCAATAAAAAATATTCAATTATTCTATGAGACTCAAGGTAATGGTATTGTTTACCATTAAAAATTATATTTTTAAGTTTTAAATTATTTTTCTTAATTTATCTCCAAGAAGTTTCCAAGAAATTTCTTTCTCTGTGGTTTCTTTAAAACAAATTTATTTTTGATGATATTGGATTAAAATTTTGTATTCATGGATTAAAAATGAATTTTTAATGAGCTTTATGATAAAAAATGTAACCTTATAAATATTTTGTTCAAATTATGATAATTGAGAAAATGCCTAAATGGATTTTTCTAAAAGAATTATTTTGTTTTTTAAATTAGTTGTAATCACTGAATTGATGTTTTAAAAATTATTCTTGTGTTAATTGGATTTCAAACCAAGAGTTTGGGTGATTTGAAAGTGTTAAAAATGTTGGAAAATGTTGTTTTATTTTTATAGGTTCAGGTTTGTTCTAGATTGTTTAGCTTTTTTTGAATATTCTGAGAGGGATATATAGCTGGATGGTGATCCTATTTGAACATATTCTATGTATTTATTTTTTTAAATATTAATATTAATGAATCAAATATGATGGATATGAATAAAGAATGGATGTATGCCAATCATCTGAAAAAAGAGTATGAATATAGAGTGAAAGAGTTCATCAAGTCTGTAAAAGATCATGCATATGACCATTCAAAAATCCTTTGTATGTGTTTACAATATTTTTATTCAAGACTAATTCATCCATAGGAGTTATAAGAAAACTTAATATATCACAAAATAGATCAAAGTTATAAATTTTGGAATAAATATGGGGAAAAAGCAAATTGAGCTAGTGGCTGTGATAACACTGTGTTTTATATATCATCTGATATGATTACAAGTGTGGAAAATGAAGAAGACCATATCAAGGATGTGATTACAAATGTGAATGATGATTATGATTGTATTGAGAAAATGAAAAGGACAGTTGAAGATGAACTTCATGATTTCCCAAAATCATTTGAGAAGTTGAAGAGTTACGAAAAGATGCCATTATATACTGGTTGAACTAAATATATAACATTGTCAGCCATACTGAAGATGTATAATTTGAAAGTAGGAAAAATATGGAGTGATTCCAGTTTTATAGAACTACTTGATCTCTTGAATAAAGTGATCCTAGAAGATAATGAGCTCCTGATCCAAACATATGATGCCAAATGAATTCTATGCTCGATGGATAGGATCTCTAAAAGAATACACGCCCACAAAAATGACTGTATACTGTTTCTCAAGGACCAAAAATAACTTACAAAATTCCCAAATTATGGTGATTCTCAATAAAAGAAAGATGAATATGGTTCTATAAAATTTTTATGGCACTTTCCAATCATTCCAAGGTTTAGGCGCTTATATAGATGTAAGGAGACTACATGGAAATTGATGTGGCACATAGATAAAATAATTAAGCATGGGAAACTAAATCACTTAGAAGAAAATCCTTAGTGGAAGAAAATTGATCATGAGTATCCTAAATTTGGAAATGAGTCGAGAAACCTTTGTCTTTCATTATTTACAGATGGAGTGAATCCTTTTGGTTTTCAAAGTAGCACTCACAGTACATGGCTGCTTATGTTGGTAAATTACAACTTACCAATGTGGTTATTCATGAAATAAACATACATCATGTTATCTATGCTTATATTAGGATCAAAACAACCAGGTAATGATATTGATGTTTATTTGGCTCTATTGATCAAGGATTTGAAATTATTGTGGGATTCAGGTGTTACGTTGTATGGTGCTTATAAAAATGAAGATTTCACATTGAGAGACATGTTGTATGAGATGATAAATGAATTTCCTGCTTATGAAAATTTGTAATGATATATCATTAAAGGAACTCAAGGGAATCCTAAATGCGAACAATATACACAATCAATTAGGTTGAAAAATTAATCAAAAACTGTGTTTCTAGGACATCAAAGATTTCTACCCCAACGACATAAGTACCGATCTTGGAAGAAATCATTCAATAAAAGTTTAGAAGAACATACAACACCATATCCACTATCATGTGATCAATATTTTGATAAAGTAAAGGACTTTGACACTTATTTTAGTAATCCATTTTTGAAAAACCTTACAAAAACCTGTTAGAAAAAGTGATCAGTTTTTTTGAATTAACATACTAGAATTGTATGTACATCAGACATTTTCTTGTTGTAATGTATGTTTAAAAAAATGTATGTGATAGTGTCATCAACACGTTTCTAAAATTCACATGGAAAAATAAAGTATGGAATTAAGGCTTGGTTGGACATGGTTGACATGAGAATACAATAAGATTTGGCACTAGTGAATGGTGAAAAATGAAATTTTCTTCCTCCAGCTGCTTACACTCTTTCCAGGCAGGAGAGATATCAGTTTTTCAACTTATTGAATGATGTAAAATTTCCATAGGGGTATTCATCAAATATCAAGAACATCATGTTGATAACCTATTTAAAGTTAAAGGGTCTGAAATCACATGACTGCCATGTTTTGATGCAAGATCTAATTCCTATAGCTTTACGTTTCATTTTTCCCAAGAATGTACACCATACATTAACCAAGATCTGTTTCTTCTTCAAAGTTATATGTAGTAAAGTTATAGACCCGACGAAATTGATAACTATGGAAAGAGAAATTGTTGTCATATTATATGAACTGGAAATGTTCTTCCCACCAACATTCTTTGATATGTGGTTCATTTGATGGTTCACTTGGTGAGAGAGATTCGACTATGTGTTCCTATACACTATAGAAGGATGTACCCCATTAAATAGTATATGAATATTTTGAAAGGGTATGTCAAAAATAAAATATGGCCAAAGGGTTTTATTGAAGAGATATATATTATTGAGGAATCCGTTTAATTCTATACCAAATACCCATCTGGTGTGGAAAGCATTGGTCTCCCAAAATCTCATCACACTGGGTGGATTTTTGGTGAAGGAATTTCTGGAATAGATGTTTTCACAATCAATATTATAGATTGGGCATATGCCCACCTTTACATTTTTCATAACAGTTTGGAGATTTCCCCATATGTTGAAACCCAAAAAGAAATTATTAGGTATCTGAATACATCAAGGGATAAAATATGAATATCAAATACACATAATCAATAGTTTATAGGATGGTTTTGAGGCCATATTTTTAAGGAGTCAGATGAAAATACAGATTAAATTTTAGAAAAAATTCAATGGATAGACAAGGAAACAAGTGTGTATATATTATCTTACAATGGTTATGTAATTAATGGTTATACATTCTATACAAATGAAAATGATAAAGACAATACCATGAAAAATAGCGAATTTATACTTGTGGCTGAAGTGATGCATGTTTCTGGTACTAAGGACAAAAATCCAATTTAAATGAATATGTCATAATTTGGAATCATCGATCAAATATGAGAGTTGGATTATAAAACATTCAAAGTTCCTATTTTTCAATTAAAGTGGGTTGATAATAGGAGTGTTTTTAAAATTGATGATTAGGGATTCATGAAAGTTGATTTCAGTAAGGGTAAACAAATGAACTATTTATAATGTCATCATAGGCAATATAAGTATTTTATGTTCTAGATCTCGTAAACTGAAAGTGGTGAATTGTTCTGTTATCGACCAAAAACACTAAAGGGTCAGATGAAAATTCAAATGAGGATGAAAATTTCATTGGGATGTCACAATAATTTCCCAGTGGTCCCAATGTAGATGATGTTTTTTATGTTAGAGGAGACCACAATGAAGGGATTTGGATAGTCGATAGTGGGGTCAAATCCCTTTATCCTTAAAAAAATAGTTCAATAATTAGGTAATATTTTTTTTAATATAAAATGTGTTAACTTATGTTATTATCCATTCACTGCTACATTTATATACTCTAAATTAAATTTTAAACCACTTCTATAAATAATGAATTCTACACGTGCTAATGCTCCCAATCTTGAGGAACAATAGGTCTCTGAACCTACCTCTGCTTGTAGTGCAGAGGAACAATGACCTTTTTCACATGCTGGTACTCCCAATCCTGAGGAACAATAGGTTTCTCAACTTTATGCTACTCCTAGTGCAAAGGTACAATGACTATATACACATGCTGATGCTATTGCTCCAGAGGAACATATTTATTATGTTGATTCTGAGGAAATGGTAGGCAACGAAGGGCCAATGACAAAAAAAGAAAAAAGAAAACAAGAGCACCGTAGTTTGATGGTTTTAGCCAAAATCAATATGAAAAAAATCAAAGGAATCAAATATGAGGTTAGATGGAATGCATAGGGCCAGCATGTTAACCCCAAAAAGGTCACATTCAGTAGTTACATTGGAACCATCGCTCAGAAACACATGATGATTGATGTAGATTCATGGCACCATGTTGTGGTTTGGCTTAGGACACTGATATGGGAATATATTATGGTAACATTATGATATCATTTATTTATTTTACTAAAAAATAAAATAATGAAGCATTGAATTACTCTTCATCATCCCTTACAGAGTGCATTTATAGTAGAATACCCCCGCAAGAAATATGTATTAATTATTTATAGAAGGATTCATAGAGAATTTCACATAATTATAATAATACATCATATTAAAAATTCTAGAGGGAAAATAAACCCACACTCACCACTTATCTATGCACACCTAATAAACTAAGAAGCGTGGGATGAGTTTACTAACCGTCATGTAGATGTGTCTTTTTAGGTACATTGTGGCTAGTAATATGTTGTTTGAAAATATGTGTATTCATCAATTTTATTGACAATTTTTTATTTATAAAACATAAAAAGAGTATTGTAAATAAGGAATGAGTATAAAAACCACCTTACCCCTACCATAAATCAATGATGGGGTATACTTCACTTGAAATAAAATTGGTACTTATTTTAAATATACCATAATACTTTTATATGACATGAAACAACACCATAATTATGTTCCTCTATTTATATGAATATTGATGACTCCAAATCCAAAGCCACTTCAATCCCAATCCATGTGCTATGGAAGGAGGAACATGTAAATAAAGACGGGGTACTAATATATGAAAACACAAAAAAGTGTGGGAAACATGTGTAAGTATTACATAATAAAAATTTGTTTTTATTTAAATCTCTATTACATAACAATGATCACTTATTTTTCTATATTTTCTATCATACATAGTCATAGAAATCAGAAACACATGTACTGGATGAACACATACTATCGGTGGCCTTGAAGTAGCCATAATATTATGGCCACATCAGAGGTGTGGATTTTGGGGTGACACCCTGAAAATATTTTGAGAAAAAAAAACAAGTGGAGGATCAAAGTGAATAAATTAAATGGATTAGAGAAAGACTTGATACCCTTGAAGAAAAATTCCAATGGAAGAGAGAGATTATGAAAACTTTTATAGGGGGGGTGAGTAAAGAGAAGAAACAACTCAAGAAAAACCACCATGTTGAGATCCCGCCCCACCCCCACCAGCTATGAGGCAAGTCATTCCCCTCAAAGAGATGTATTAGATGAGGTAATCAATGTTCTAATAAATGTTTCTATGAAATGTGAATTTGATAGACACTGATACCTTTACTGTACTGATATTTTATAGGGTGATAATGACTGTGATTTATATCTATGAACACCCACCCATCGCCTTGTAGCAAGGGCTACAATGTTCAATATCCAAAATGACATGCTACATAATAGACCACTTCCAAAAGGTCATGTGATAGTTTTGATTAATATATCCTATGATCCAAGAACTGATCTACCTATTACAATTGATGAGAAAGATATTCATATGGTTGAAAAATCTATTGGAACATTCATCTCATGACCATAACATATTGTAAAAAAACATTTATACAAGGAGGTATTCATTTCCAATTTATTTTTTAGGCTAAAACTTTAATAATTAATGAAAAAAGGTCTGTACCAATGAATTCTATTACAGATATAAAAAGGGAAAGGGGTGAAATGAAAGACTGGTTCAAAAGCATATAAAGGATCGATGAACCAATTGAAAAGAACTACCAAAAGAGCCTTTACCCCACCCGTTCTATATTTGTATTTACTATCATTGAAGGTTCATGTGGATACAAAGTTAAAAAATAGACATACTCACATAGTTGATTTTGAAGAAAATATTTATGGAGAGGAAGTTCAAGACTTCATTGGTGTTGAGAATGTAAGTGAAATACTCAACTATGATTGGCTAGGTGTATCAGTTATAAATGTTTACATGAGGTATGTTTTCATGATTTTATTTTCCAAAAGCTAATATACTATGTTAATTATGACTAAATAAATTTTATATTTTTGGAAGATGTATATATCAAAAAAATTGGAGGGATTTACCCATGATTTTTTTGGACTTGTTATTCCTCACACCACCTCTATAGAACAACCAAAAATAGATTCCAAGAAAGAGGATTAAATAGTGGTAGGACTGCTCAAATCATTTGAAATAAAACATACGGATGACAGAATCTTATTAATACCAATGATGTAGGTTTAAAAATCTAAAATTTAATTATATCAAATATATTTTTATTTTTTTCATTACTTATTACTTTTTGTGTTTTTAGAAATCATTGGATGCTCTTGCGATCAATTTGGATAATCCAAAGATTTATTTTCTAGATTCAATGCATGGATACCTAACAAACCGACCACACATGATGGTGTTTTTTAATTTTTAATACACTACATACAACATTTTATAACTAAAAATCAAGTTATATAATTTATATTATCTTTTAATGAGGATTATATTATGATAGGGAAGTACATCAATATTGTCTACAACATGGAATGAGGATAGGGGATAAGGAAGAGAAACATTAAAAGTACTACGTCTAGACAAGTATCAGGGTATATATAATAACATTTCACCATCCAAACACATATAAAAACAAATTAATTATTTTTATCAATGTTTATACAATGTTTGAAAAAAACGAATGGAAAATATTGTGGTTATTATGTTTGTAAATTTATGAGAGAGATCATATTCCATGAAAAAAATAGCTTCCTTGAAGAGGTATTTTCAAATATAATTACTATTTCATTTAAAATATTTATTAATCCTTGGTGTATTTATATTTTTTCAGTACTACTATGACTGTCGAAAAGAATCATATTCACAAGATGGTATAAATTTTATTAGAAATGAATGGGCAACATACCTAATGGAAGAATGTACACAAATAACATGAAGATGATACTTCTATAAAAGCATTGGATTGTTTCATATTTATGTTTAATTTTTTTTGGTATTACTCACATAAGAATTGTTTTCTTATACAGGTGGATTCCTTTGTTTGAGTTGGGGTGGTTTGTTAAAAACTGACCATGCTTGTGAGATATTGGAATTTGAGGCTACAAATGAGATAATGAAAACAAGGAAATGAGTTAGGAATGTATAAAGGTGAATTTATACTAATTATGTAATTAATTAATTTTTTTATCATTTTATATACTATTTTTAAGTTAATTTCCTTGTCATTTTTATCTAATAATTATTTAGTTTTTATAGATCTTTTAGGAAGCTATACTTTCCTTTAAACTATATGCAACAATCCAAAAAAGGTAGAACATGTTCCTTTAGGGTGGAAGAGGAAACCCCATGTTACATGAAATGTGAAGTGAATTATAAGGATGCATCTACCAAGGGATTTATCATTAGTTGAATGTAAAGTATGACTTCCCAAAAGATCAATCATGAACAATTTCCCAAACAATGTAGTAATCATCCAGACCTCAATTAGATACATAGTGTGCTCAGTATAACTTGAAGTGTATGTTTCAAGTTTATAATATTATTTAATTCTTTAAGATTCATGTCTTATGAACTACCATGATTTAATCCAACACTCATGATTATGATATATGATATACAGGGTGTGAATTTATAATGTTAATATCACCTTTTAACATATTTTTGCACATGTTATCATTATATGATCATTTATATCTCCCTTTTTTACACTTATTGAGAATCTATTATCACCCTTTCTTATGTTTCATATCCTTAGGTTATAAAGAATGGTTTTAGAAATGATATGTATAAGAAGGTTTCTAGTAAAGAATAACTTAATGAGAGACTCTTATGAATTATTTATTTATTTTTCCATGTTTCCAAAAGCACTAGACCTAAACTATTTTAGAATGGATTATTACGTTATGTAAGGAATATTAATTTACAAAGATGTGATGTCTATGTATGAAATATCTGGGTTAATATAGTTGGTATCAGAGAAACTAACCTACTCATAACTGAGAAAATGCATCTAACTATTTTGATAATTTAGGAAAACAATCCATGAGTCATTTGTGACATGTATTAATCAACCCCACCTCAATATGATTCATGGTGTGGCCAATATAACTCAAAGTGTATCTTTTTATTTAAAATTGACATTAATTTTATTAAAAAAACAAGTGACATACTAAAAACTAAGCAAACACATTCGTATTGTTTTGATAATTTAGTAAAATGATTCATGAGTCATTTGTGATGTATAGTAATCAAACCCACCTCAATAAAACACATGGTGTGACCGGTATAACTCAAAATGTGTCTTTTTATTTAAAATTGACATTAATTTAAGTAAAAAGAACAAGTGACATACTGAAAACTAAGAAAATGCATCCATATTATTTTTATACTTTGGGAAAACGTTCTATGACTCATTTGTGACATGTAGGAATCAACGACACCTCAATCTAACGTATAGTGTGACCGGTATGACTAAAAGTGTCCGTTATCAGTTTAAAATTGACATTTTAGCTCAAAACATGTCACTCATTGAAAAAAAAAGAAAACACACTCTGATTGTATTAATAATTTAGGATAGTGATTCATAAGTCCTTTTTTATGTTTATAAAGTATTATCACAACAAACCAATGCACGATGCATCCAGTATGACTGAAAATGCGTTTTTCCAGTTTGAAATGGAATTTTAGTAAAAAAAAACAATTGACATACTAAAATTTGAGAAAATTCATGAGGATTGTTTTGATGATTTAATTAAACAATTTATAAGTAATTTGTGACATTTAGGAATCATTTTCACCTCAATATAATGCATGGTGTGGATGGTATAACTCAAAGTGCCTCTTTTTATTTAAAATTGACATTAATTTTAGTAAAAAGAAAAAGTGACATACAGAAAACCAAGAAAACACATTCGTATTGTTTTGATAATTTATTAAAATTATCTATGATTCATTTGTGACATAAAGTAATCAAACCCACCTCAATATGATTCACGATGTGATTGGTATAATTCTAAATGTGTCTTTTTATTAAAAATAGACATTAATTTTAGAAAAAATAATAAGTGATGTACTGAAAATTGAGAAAACACATTTTTATTATTTTGATAATTTAGTTAAATGTTTCATGAGTAATTTTAGATGTTTAGGAATCAACCAAAACTTAATCCATCACATAGTGTGACTGGTATGACTAAAAGTGTCCGTTATCAGTTTAAAATCGACATTTTAGCTCAAAACATGTCACTCACTAAAAACCAATAAAATGCACTCTGATTGGATTAATGATTTATGAAAGATATTCACGAGCCTTTGTGATGTGTTTGAATCATTATCACATCAAAATGATGCATGATTTGACCGCTATGACTCTAAATTCATGTTTCTAGTTTGAAATGACATTTTATTAAAAAACACAATTGACATACTAAAAACCAAGGAAACACCTTAGGATTGTTTTTATATTTTATAAAAATGATCTATAAGTCATTTTTTATGTTTATGAATCATAAAAACCTCAATATGTTGCATGGTGTCTCCGGTATAACTCAAACTGTCTCTTTTTTTTAAAATCGACATTAATTTTAGTAAAAAGAACAAGTGACATACTGAAAACTGAGAGAAAACATTATGATTATTTTAATAATTTATGAAAATGATCCTTGATCCATTTTTATGTGTAGAAATCAACCCCACCTTAATAATATGCACGATGTGATCGGTATAACTCCAAATGTGTCTTTTTATTTAAAATTGACATTAATTTTAGGAAAAATAATAAGCGATGTACTTAAAATCAAGAAAACACATTCAGATTATTTTGATAATTTAGGGAACTGTTCAATGAGTATTTTTTGACATATAGTAATCATCCACATATAAATTCGACACATGATGTGACCTGTATGATTAAAAGTGTTCGTTATCTGTTTAAAATTGATATTTTAGCCCAAAACATTTCACTCACTGAAAAACAAGAAAATACACTCCAATTGTATTTATAATTTAGGATAGGGATTCATAAGTCCCTTTTTACATTTATGAAACATTATTACATCAAACTAACTCACAATGCGACTGGTATGGCTCAAAATGTATGTTTCTAATTTGAAATGACATTTTAGTAAAAAACACAACTAACATACTAAAAAACTATAAAATGTATTTGGATCGTTTTAATATTTTGTGAATATGATCTATAATTCATTTTTTATGTGTAGGAATAATCCGAACCTCAATATGATGCATGATGTGGCTGAGATAACTCAAAGTGTCTCTTTTTATTTAAAACTGACATTAATTTTAGTGAAAAGAACAAGTGACATACTAAAAAATAATAAAATGAGTTAGTATTATTTTTATAATTTAGGAAAATGATCCATGAGTCATTTTTGATGTTTAGGAATCAACCCCACCTTAATAAGACACCCAGTGTGACCGATATAACTCCAAATGTATTTTTTTATTTAAAATTGACATTAATTTTAGCAAAAATAATAAGTGACATACTGAAAACTAAGAAAACTTATTCATATTGTTTTTATAATTTAGGGAAACATTCCATGAGTCATTTGTGATTTGTAGGAATCAATCAAACCTCAATCCAACACACAGTGTGACCGGTATGACTAAAAGTGTCCGTTATCAATTTAAAATTTACATTTTATCTCAAAACATGTCACTCACTAAAAACCAAGAAAATTTGATCTGATTGTATTCATAATTTAGGATAGATATTCATAAGTCATTTTTTATGTCTATTAAGAAGTCTGACATCAAATCGATGCACGATGTGACCAATATGACATAAAATGCGTGTTTCCAGTTTGAAATGACATTTTAGTAAAAAAATAGACATATTGAAAACCAAAAAAACACATTCAGATTGTTTTTATACTTTAGGGAAATGATTTATAAGTTCTTTTCGATGTGTAGGAATCAACCACACCTCAATATGATGCACGATGTGGCCGGTATAACTCAAAGTGTCTCTTTTTTATTTAAGATTGACATTAATTTTAGTAAAAAGAACAAGTGACATACTAAAAACCAAGAAAACACATTCAGATAGTTTTGATAATTTTGTAAAATGATCTATAAGTCATTTATGATGTTTATAAATAAACCCCACCTTAATACAATGCACGGTGTGGCTAGTATTACTCCAAATGTGTCTTTTTTATTTAAAATTGATATTAATTTAAGTAAAAAGATCAAGTGAAATATTGAAAACTAAGAAAACGCATTCGAATTGTTTTGATACTTCAATAAAATGATCCATCAAGAATTTTTTATGTTTATAAATAAACCACACCTCAATCCGATGCACAGTGTGAATGGTATGACTAAAAGTGTCCGTTACCAGTTTAAAATTGACATTTTAGCTCAAAATGTGTCACTCACTGAAAACCAAGAAAACAAAATATGTTTGTATTAATAATTTAGGACATTAATTCATAAGTCATTCATGATGTGTATGAAGTAATCTCATGTCAAACTGATGCACGATGCGACCCTTATGATTCAAAATGTGTGTTTCCAGTTTGAAATGATACTTTAGTAAAAAAACAAAACTGACATACTGAAAATTGAGAAAAAACATTCGGATTGTTTTTATACTTTATGAAAATTATCCATCAATAATTTGTGACAGGTAGGAATCAGCCTCACGTAAATTTAATACAAGTTGTGACTAGTATAAATCCAAATGTGTCATTGTTTAAATTTGATATTAATTTTAGTAAAAGAACAATTGACATACTAAAAACTGAGAAAACACATTTAGATTGTTTTTATATTTTAATAAAATGATCCATAACTCATTTGTGATGTGTAGGAATCAACCCCACCTCAATACGGTACATAGTGTGACTGGTATAACTCCAGATGTTTCTTTTTTATTAAAAATTGACATTTTATTAATGCATTCTTTCATATTAATGTTTAATTTATTTCTTTATAGTATTAATAACATAATATTTGTTTTATTGTATAGGTGGAATATTTTTCTCAAGTTGGGATGATTTTTTCAGCAACTGATACCATGGGCAGACATTTTTGAGAGGGGATCATGGGTGTCAAAAGATGAAACATTAATGTTTTTAATTGTTTGTTGGATAGTTGTAATGTAATTATATAAAACATTGTTTGAAATGTATATAATAGTGTTTTTTATATAATATGGGTGGATATTGTTGTATTCATGAAGCTAATTAAATATATATATCATTGTTTACTGGGTGTTCTGTATATACTTACAGGTTTTTGCTGGGTGTGCTGTTATATTAACAACACATTACAGACAACTAGGTCTTTATCTGTGCTATTTCAAACACTGATAAAGGCCCCCTTTATCAGTGCTCAAAATAACACTGATAAAGGTGGTCCTTTTCACACACTAAAATAATGTTGATAAAGGGGGCCTTTATCATCATTTTTTTAGTGCAGATAAAGGACCCCCTTTATCAGTGCTACGATTAACAATGTTTTTTTAGCACTGTTAAAAGACTTTTTGCATGCTGTTAAAGGGAATATGTGTATTAGTGTATCTAATATAAAAACAATTACCATTACTAGGGTTTCATTTGGGTTATTTATCGATAAGTTATATTTTTTAAATTTTTTCCATGACCTGCATTCTCATATATATCATCTAATAATATATGTATATACAATATGAATTAAATAGAATGAACTTATAAAAAAGAAGAAAACTTACCTGTATAAAAAGGTGGTAATTTTTTTATAAACATCACCTAATAAAGAGAAAAACCAATATAATGTTCATTCACTTGGGTAGAATATACCTAACATCCAATTCTCTATACAATACAAAAAGTTCACAATTAATGACATTATAATGAACATTGGTTCATAATTATGTTTGTGTTCTTACCCATCAAGAAATGGAAAAAACCAACACCCAATCTCTATCTCTGATAATCTCTCACTTATATATCTAACTCTATCAGAAGTCTTCACATATTGCATAGCCGTTGAAATAAATTATGGATCTATAAAATCATAAACATCTATGGCCTCATTTTGAATATAAAGTGTGTGTAGATACCTAATTAAAAAAGTAATATAGTTAGTCAATTTAAACCATATTTAATTAAATAAATAAAAACTGACACGTCAATTTACTTACATGGAAAACAATTTCAATATAGACACACTGGTCTCTTTAAAATCAATTAGATTCATGATATATTTTATGAATATTCTTAATGGATAGTCTCTTCCACATATATTAGACGTCATACAAAACTCATAGATATTATCCAAGGAAGAAGAAGCCTGGGATAATATTTATATCCCATCAGAATTATCATAATTATCTACAATTTTTTGTTCATAAACCTTTTGTTTCTTTTGTGCCATTTATTTTGATATTAGATACTTCTATATAAGTTAAATGTCCAAAAAAATTATAAGTAATTTTCAATTAGGTGTAATTAATATTTAAAAAAATGCATACCTCGTATGAAAGATAACGAAGAAGGCTAGATGACCAAAGTAAAAAATGACCCATACAATCCCCAACCATGGTAACCTCCTAAGTAGAAAATGGTAGTACATAAGTAGGATCAATAATATCATGTATTGATACTCTAACCTAACCCATCATCATAGGATGATGATGTACATAATCCCCCAAAAAATGAATGACTCTGAATGAAATAATATTTATATGAGGATCTCTAGAATAAAACTCACAATATAAGGGTGGGTATGACCAAGAAGGTGGAGGATCTGAGTAGAAAGGTTGGGCAGGTAGGTTTGGATGGGAGGGCTATATAGGCTGCATCGCTGATTGAAAAGGCCGGATAGGCTGTACAGACTGTGACTGTCTCATCAATTATTCTAACACAATTGATTGAATTTGATCACCCATAGACTATTTAATATCTTTCATCTCAAATTTTAAGGATTCAATTTCTTGATCTCTTGATTACTTACTTTGATTACCAAAAACTTTCCAAATACTAACACCCGCCTCATATCATCTTATGCGGCTGGGGTTTTCGGGATTTCCTAAAGTAGTGGATAGGATGTCTATTCTACCCTTAGGAATAAAAATCCCCTGTGATGATTTCTCCTAAAGTTCATCCTGAAATGAAAAATTAAAATGGTATATTATTGTTTTTAATTCATAAAATATAAAAATTCATGAAAAATAAAAAATGTTTACTTATAATTATTTCAGTTACTTCCTTAGCTTTCTCTATAAGATACTTTCCATTTTTTATTCTTCTTTCTCTTTTCCATTTTTCATGGTGGGTGGGGGGAGATGGAGGACTGAACTGGACCTCATCAGAACAACTCGTACACTAAGCTCTTAATGCTTCAAACTTTTACTCAATCATGTTTTTCTCCAAAAAATGATACCAGCCATGTAATAAAGTATGATGGTATATATTCTACAACTATATTTCTTGATGGTATTTCCTATAGGTCTGTTATATAAAAATTAAAATAATAAGTAATTAGGTACAAATATAAGAAATTTTAAAATATAATATAATTATCATATCATAAAGGCTTCATCATGTCGGTTGGAAACAAATTTATTCCATGTTTCTGCATCTAAAAAATTATACTTGAGGCATGTGTTTTCATTTTTTCTCTTTCCAAAAACATAATTTTTTTTCAAATTTGTTTTGAACTATCTCCATAAAACCACCAAAAAACAAAGACATCTTTTCTTAATTAATTTTGTTTCTTTAAAATTGAATTTATTCTATAATTTAATAAAATAAATATTATTAATTTAAAATATATCATATTCAAAAAATGAGATAAAATAAATCAATTGAAATATTTTACCGTTACGACCTCCCAAAGATAATTTATCACTATTGACGAACTTCCAATCAAGATATAAAAAAAATAACCTTACAACAAATATGTCTAGAGATATATCTGATAAAATACATTTCATTTGGGCCATTTGCATCATTATCATCAACAAAACTAATATTCAATCAATTTTCTCCACGAGAAAGCTATAGTTTTGGTAAAAATGTAATGCCACATTTACCAACTCGAGAACTCGATTTCTTAATAGTAAAACCATAAGACTCCATTTCTGAAGTCTCATCAGTAGTGTTATCATTATGTTTTGTAAATTAAAAGTTTTTTTTCAATAAATAATTATATTACTAGATATTTAATAATATGAAAAAAGAAAAATACCTCGGTACATGTTCCTCTATGTCTATACCTTTATCCTTCATTGAAACAAGAAGATATAATGAAATTATTGTGTAGCTTCATATTATTAGAAAAGTAAATAATTAGAAAATAGGAAAATAGAAATATGTAAGTAAAAAAAGTGGCACACATGTGTAAGCTAAAAAAATAATGATGTTATGATTATTAACCAAAAAATATAAAAGTTAAACTATTAAATATAAACATTACTTCAAAAAGGATATAAACATTTATAAATTTAAATATAAAAGTTCAAAAAAGTGTTATCATATGTGTAACTGTAACCAAAATATAATAATGTAAATCAGGTATTTCAATGAAAAAATATTTAACCATAACCGCAAAATATCAAAATTTAATAGAAAAAATCATATAAATAATAAAATATATAAAATTAAATATCTAATAGTTATTAAATAATACAATTTTTACACATGTAAATTTTAAAAAATAAATATAATTTAAATAAATACTAGATTAATTAGGAGAGTAATTTAGTGTTTTCTCATATCCCTTCAGCATGATCATTTCATACTTCATACACTATGTCTGCATTATAGTCATTGTTATCTAGAAATCGTGTAATAGATAAAGAATCCTTATATAAATAAATAACATCATCATCATCCTAATAAGACAAATGAATTCTTTTCCCTTACAAAACAATGGACCACTGCTAATTTGATGGATCAATGAAGTAAAATATTTTCTTTTCAAATGTGGCCATGATAAATGGTTCCTCACCGTAACTAAATCTTTTCAAATCAACCAGTTTAAACCCATATTCATATTGTTTCACACCACTATTACTTGAAACCCAATTACACTTAAATATAGTGACTCAAAATTTAATACAATCAATTTCCCATAAGTCTTCAAGAACTCCAAAATATGGTGTTGATATAGAAATTGGGTTTTTATCTTTTACTCTCGAAAAATGCAGTGCTTTAGATATGACTATTACACCAATATTTTGAACATTACTCTTATCATCCATCTTTTTTGTGTAAAATTTGTACCCATTAATATAAAAACTAGACTATGTGATCACATTAAGAGATAACATCTGCCAACCATTTCAATGTTTCTGATGTAGATATATCTGTGATGAATTTATCTTTAAACCATGAAAAAATGTCCTTTTATACTCAATAATTATCCAATTTTCATTTTTTTGTATATCATAACTTTAATTCAGAAATACGTGATGATACATATGATTGAACCTCATCTGTATTGTTCAAAATGTATAAATGTGCCTGCATCATTTCATCACATGGAATGAACTTTACCTTTAAGCCTCTAATCCCCCCACCTTCACTATCAACTGTCATATGTCGAGATATAGGGAGACAAATATGATCTAATTTATATAAATAATCAGTAAACAACTCAATCACCTCTTCTGATATATATTTTTGAACAATAGAGGCCTCTGGTCGATAAGGATTTTTAACACATCCCTTCAAATTTTTCATATATATTGAAAAAGGATACATCCATTGTAAATAAATATACCCACATATTCTTATCTCACACACCAAATAAATCACAAGATTAACCATTATATCAAAAAGCGTAGGTGGAAAATACATTTATATTTGACAAAAAATAAGAGAAAATTCATTCTCCAACACATATAATAAATTTGGATCGACAAATTTGATACAAATGGATTTTAAAAAATTAAATAACCTGATGATATTATTTCTGACAGTTTTCAGTAATATACCATGTAGTGTGACTAGTAGAAGTTGTTGCATCAATACATGACAATCATGATATTTCATACCGATTAATTTACAATCCTTAAATGACACCAAATTATTCACATTTGAAGAATAACCACTGGGTACTTTAATACCACGAAGACACCGAAAAAAATTCATCTTCTCAATCTTGATTAATGTGTGACAAGACAGAGGTAAATATGTTCTATTTCCTTTTATAGTAGGATCTAACTCTAAATTTATTCTCATTGATATCAAGTCCAATCTAGTATGAAATCTATATTTTTTCTTTCCTTTTATGTCTAACAAAGTTCCAATCAAAATGTCACATATTTTTTTATCAACATGCATAACATCAACGTTATGTTTTATATCTAAAAATATCCTATAAGGTAGTTCAAAAAAGATAGACTGTTTCTTCCAAATATTTTTTTGAAGACTAGAACTTCTTTTCTTTCCAAATGTTTACTCAATATTTTTCACCCTGTCATAATATTATTCAACTGACAATGTTTTTGGGGGAATATTCTATTCTTGTAGACAATTACATTATTTTTTAAATCTACAACAAGGATGATCAATTCACCAAATTATTCTATGTCCCTTTTATAATTTCTTTCTTCCATTCTATAATTGATAATATGAAGTCTCTTCTTCACAAATTAGACATGGTTTGTGTCCCTTAACACTATATCTAGATAAGTTTCCATATGTAGGAAATTCATTTATAGTGAACATTATCATAACACAAAGAATAAAATACTTTTTCTTATATTCATCGAAGACTTTAACACCTGTCTCCCATAGCAGTTTCAAATCATCAATCAATAGTAAAAGATAGAAATCAATATCATTTCCTAACTGTTTCGATCCAGAAATCATAAATCTCATCATAACACATTTTTTATTCATATATATATATATATATATGAGGAAAAGTTGTAAACTACCAAAAACATAAGCCATGAACTATGTTGACTACTTAGGATTTGATATTTATTCATTCTATCTATACACAATCCCATTTTGATATTTCTAAATTCACTTTAAAAAATCAAAAAATTGTTTATCAAATCTCTTCCACTATAGTGAATCAATAGGGTGATGTAAGTTACCATCATAGATGAGATCATATGAATTCCATATTAACCTTTTTGCATAAATTGAATTAAAAAATAGACACTTTAAATATGGAATTATTGGAAGGTACCAAATTTATTTAGTAGGAGCTTTGATTCTGGTATCTGAGAATGAATCAAAATTGAATTATTAGAATTATATAAAGAAATTATTGGATGAAATTATTAGAAAGTATACAAAATTTATTTTTCATGAGTTTAAATTCTAGTACCTAATAATGAATTTGAGTTGATTTTCTATCCATCTTATTGCATGATTTCCCACCTGAAGGATATTTTGATAAATATTAATATTCTTTTCTATAAAACACACAATCATTGGAGAAAGAATGTATCTTTTTATACCCCAATCTCATTGAGTAGAATATTTTTTTCACCTCATAATTAGAATTTGGAAGCCTATTGCCTTTTGAAAGTTGATCTTTTAAAATCTCAAGTAAGTTAGAATTTTTTTTACCACTCCACCCATTTCTTGCTTTCAAGTTAACTAATCTCAAAACTGCTGATAACACTGTATATTTACTGTAACCTAGTAATAATGGTTTCTCAGAATCTCCATACAATCGTTCAACAATTTTGGTTTTTTTGATTGTTTCAACACCTAAATCATGAATTAATTCTACAATACGATCCTCTTCCTCATTATGAATATTGACATCAACATTAGATGTTGAATTTTTAGTTCTTTCACCATACCAAATCCAACATGTATAATTAAGTCTAAAACCATATAAAATGAGATGATCCTTGATTTACTTGGATTTTAAATTTCTCATATTCAAACACTTCACACATGGATAGAAAATAAAATCTATGTTTTGACGATTTTGTTTAGAAAATTCCAATAAATCATCAACCCCTTTTTCATATTTACTAGTGGTTCTTCATAAATTTATCCAATTAATATCCATTCAATACCTGATATCTCAATATAATTAGTGAATATATTAAAACATATAAACATTTAAATATATATATATATATATATAAAGATAAATTTTAAACATAAAAACATTTAATAAAAATGATTGGTAATCAGATAGAAAACATCAATGATTATTTGGAATAAAATTAAAACTAATTTACTAAAGGTATTTATTAGGCGTGATGTGTGTCATGCTGATCTAATGGACATCACATGTAATGACCCTAGTATAAATTCCTAGTAGAAAATCATGATTTTTTAAACTAATATATTATTTGATTTTAATTTATTTCCTTTTATTTTTATATATATATGTGATATTTCTAGTATAAAATCATGATTTTGTCACTATATGTATATATTCCACACATCATATTATGATATTAGGGTATTTATTTAATTTCATACCCTAATTTTTGTGGTTGTTTATGATAAATGGTTACTTATTTTACTAATTAAAATTATAATATAGGGGGTATAGACACCCCATGGTAACTCCTTAGACCCCCACTGCTATCGAAAACCTCTTTTTGGTAAAAATAGTATTAATCATTATTTACACTAAAATACATTATTTTCAAAAAAATCCCAAAAAGTTATAATATGATTATATTGAAATTATAAATCAATAATTGAAGTTCATTTTACCAAATTAAATTTATACAATTATATATTTTTAAATAAAGTATTATATATAATGAAAAATAGTTTTTATTAAAATATGACCATTTGAACATTTATTTTTTAATAATATTATGTCAAAAGAATATGAAAATTAATTAATTGTAATACATTAGTTCATATATATAAATATCATATATTGTTTCATTCATTTAAAAGTAGTCAATTTAAAACTTTAAGGTCAATTAAACAAAATGTTAACATATTTTATTTGAAAAAAATCCTACTGTAATATAAATTAAATATCTTTTGAATTTATAGACAGTAAATTTTTTATTATCATATTATATACATGTGGTTTATTGATATGATAATTTAATTATTTTTAATCATCTAACACATATTAGTTCATTTTACATAGTTGTTATATTATTTCGATGTCACATGTGTCAAAAGGTATTGGAGATTGTATTAATTTAATGGGATAAAAATATAGAGTCATTACATGTGATGTACGTTATATTGATGAATAATGAAACCATATATCATTTTTCATTGCATAATATCATCAAGACCATTTGATAATTTTATAAAATAAAAAATTTATCAAAACAAACAAACTTTAACAATAAAATTTATAAATAACAATCAAATACATACAAATAATTGAAACAATAACTCAAAAATATAACTAAATGATAAATAATTTAACTTCAAAATTAAAAAAAAACTTACAAAATTTAGAGTTCAACAAGGAAAATAGGTCCTTAATCTGAACTTTCTCACTTGAATTCATTGGAAGAATAAGAACTACAAGATCTAACAAAAATGTTCGTAGAAATAAAAAATAAACAAGAACAAAGAAATAAAATCAAACTATGGTTTATGTTTAGTCATAAAATGTTTTATGAAGGGAAATACTTCCGTAGATGATGAAACAATGATAGATGATGAATAATCGAGACCACAAATCGTGAAATGATGATAAAAATTGAAGAAAATCAACAAAAATGGATGTTGAGGATTAGCGGGTCACCATCGGGGTCATCAAAAGTCGAGAGAAAAATGTAGAAGATAAAAAAATTAGGTTTTCATGATCCCATGTTTTTAAGATGTTTTGGGTCTTAGTTTTGTGAAAATCGATGCTGAAAATTATTATTATTTTTTAAATTTATGGAGTCAGTTTTTGTTAAAAAACGATGTCAAAATGTTTTCACTAATAAATATTGCATCTATTTATAAAATACTAATTCCATAAATTCTATGTTAAAGACACTATTTCTACTAATGAATCAATTTTTGTTAGTGTCGTTTTGTTCTTCAAAATATGTTGTCTTCAAAAATGATTTTTATTTCTTTTTATGAAAAAATATTATATTTATTTTATAGAAAATTTAGAAAATTTATTTTATAAAATGAACTCAATTTTTGATATCATCATATAAAAATTAAATTAGGGTGAAAATTTTGGATTTTTTGGAAAATATAGATTTTTTAGTAAATAGTGAAAAATACCGTTTTAAGTAAAATTGTCATTTTATTTGATAAATTAAGTAATATAAAAGTCCCAATATTATTTTATTTATATTTCAAGGTAACATATATATTCCTAAGTTATATTTAATCAAATTAATTTCATTTAAATCATATTTATACCATATTTTAGTATAAGTTTATTTTTACGCTTAAAAACACTTTTTCCTAAGAACTCTTTTAAAATACATAATGATTCTCCATTTTAAATAACCCTTAATTGGGAATTATTTAAATTAAATTTATTGGTTATATATATATATATCATTATTAATTGAAATTAATATAATGAATATTACTAGTTATAGAGTTAAAGTAAAATCATATTTTCCTTGAAAAATACATTTTACTGAAAACCGCTTTCTATCATAATTATATGTATTATATTAAATTAAATTCTTCCAAATCCATGAATTGATTTTGATAAAATTGATTCCATATTTGGAATCATTATAATTTATATTAGGTAATATGGTCAACTTAATTTTTGAATAATATGAATAGTAACTGTAGTAAATATTTATAACCACCATAAAAGGAAAATTGGTTAATTAAGGGTAAAAAAAATTAACAAAGACTAGAAACAAAGTAACTATAATATTATGAATATTTATATTTAATTTTCATTGAAATTATGGTTATATTTATTTCTTATTGTTTTTACTTTATAAATTATTAAGTAACCATTTTGATAAAAATTATATTTTGATATGATGATGTAATTTTTATAAGGGTTTGAAAACTATTATTTTCAAAAAACCCAACATTTGTTAATAAATGTTGATTCTATTTTAAAATTTAAAATTTAAATATTTAGAAAATTATTTTGATAAAATGAAAATTATTTTTGGAATCAGCACATCGAAATTATCCTATAGTGACTTTTTCATAATTTTCTATGACAGTCGAATTTTCAGGTAAAAATTAAATACCATATAAATATACGATGTATATTATGACATCACAATGACCAAAAAGTGACGTAATAAATACTATAAATGATATTAATGACCAAATATATTTTTTACATTTAAAATAATGTGATTTTATATTTATTTGATTAATTTTATAAATCCTTTATGAATCCTCCAAAACCATTAATATATTTTAAGGTTTTAAAATCATTTATTTAAGAGCATGAACCACTTACACATAAAAAAGGGTATTATTTTATTAATTTAAGAACTTTTATTTATAAAATAATTAAAACCAATCCAATTTGGCAGAAACCATGGGAAAAAACCATTAGATGGTTTGTGGTTTTGGTTATTTTATTATATAGTGTCTGAAACCCAAGTTTGAGAAATAATAAAGAATTATCCACTGATTTACTATATAAAAACACTCAATATACAATTTATCTTTACTAAAAAACATTTAATAAAATCCTTAATCTTTACTCCCATCTCTATATTCTTCCCAAGGTTCCCCCAAGCTGTCAAGAATCTCCTCCCAAGCATTTAGAATCACACTCTCAAGGTAAGGGATCTTCCACTATCCTTTTTATTCAAGAACCTATTTTATGTTATGCCTATTAATTCTTATTTTTTCTTGTTTCGGGTATGTTTTTATACATCCCTATTACCATATTATTTATTTACATGATATGGGAGACCCTGTTCACTCTCATTAAGCCCTCCTATGAACCTTTATGCACACCCGTTACCATGCATAAATTTTGTATGGGTTTTTTCCTTCTCCTCTTTATTCAAGTTTATTCATTATATTATGCCTTATATTTCCAATTTCTATTGTTGGTATATGTTTTTTCATGTCACTATTACTCTGAATTTTCTATAAAAACTATGAGAGACCCCTTTCACTCTCATCAAACCATTTTATAAATTTATAAGTGACATTGTTATGTTGCTTAAATTCCACGATGATTTTACATGAAAAAAAATTATGTAGTGAATACTCATACCCATTTCCTATCAAGGGTGTTTACCTTTATGCACTTATAATTATTTTATTTGGGACTTACATGTATGTATTCCAAACTCCTTGATAATGGAATAAATTATGATAATGAATGAATCCATGTTGTATGATCTATGTGACACACTTAAGAATGAGAATTAAATGATTGTGATGGGTGAACCCATAATTATAGAGAACTTCAATGCATTGGATAATGTTTAGTCTCATGATAAGTCATGTTGGGACATGGAGTAAACCCGATTCCTTTATGGGGATTTATCCATTATGATGTCTTGGAATTTAGCCTTGACCTATGTTTATGATGTAATGTTTTAAGTTGTTACCACATTTACCATGTTTAATTTATGTTATCATATTGTATAATGCCTCATTTTTCATGTTTATGATTCTCTACCCTTTTACGTACCATTGATATGCCTATTTTCTAACATGTATTACTTTATTAATGTTATTCCATGTTTATTTCCTTCCTAGGATTTATAGATCACCCCTTTATTATGTATGTACCTAGGTTATCCCATACATTGTTAAGTATGAAGGAATAATATGTTCATGTTAATGAAGTTTTCAATAAATATGATGTTTTCCCAGTTTTAAGCTATTATGTAATTTACATAATTCCCAAAGACACTAGAATTATTGATCTTACAGGTTGTATTAAGTGTAATATTATTTAATAAATAATATATTAATGTGAAATAAAGAGTAGTTTTTTATAGTATTTCATGCGTGCTATACAATATGGGTGCATGCATAGAGATACCCTAACCATTTTCATGAGTTGTAAACATGATAAATAATAACCCTTGAACCAACAAAAAAACTGGTTTGATAGAAAACACATAAAATAAAAAGAATAATATTTTATATATGTGAAGGTTAAAAAAATTGAGACACCATGCATGTCACATATGACATGATTGCATAAAGACATATTGATAAGATGACACTAAATTTGATATATCATATTTTTCATTTAAGATTAAAATCAGAACAAGAATTAGTGACCAATCCTATTATTTCTAATTATCATTTGGGTTGAAGAATAAATCTTGAGTTTAGTAGTCTACATCATATTGATATTGTTCTCACTATAGAAAGAGAAGAAGTGGTAGCTTACTTGATTGATATACTATTTGAGACAACCCTTTGATTTCTATTTATTTGATGAAACCATTTGATTGTTGTATTTTAAGGAAGTTTATCAGATTAATTAGAGTCTAGATAAGAAGACTTATGCTACACTAGTGATCACTTCAGAAGAGGTAGGCCAACATCCTGTATTTCATTCTTCAAAGTTAAATATTGCATTGTAACTAGTATGTGTCAGAATAATGAGTTCAATTTAATTCCCTTGATCTTTCTTGTATTGATAATAAAATATAATTTGTGTACATGTGGGATAATAACCACCATACACTAAGGACATAGTCATCCACATTAGAGGTGAACCTTGTTAAAATCCTGGTGTTCTTTATACTTCACTATTTTATGTGTGCATGATTTCTAACTATAGGTGAAGAAGAAAAGAGAAACATTAAATTAATAAGTGATAGAGGTAAAGAAATTGATAAAAGTTTAAAGTGATAAAAAGTCATCCCACACCAATTCACCTCCCCTCTTAGTGTGTTCATCCTAGAAGTGATCCTAACAATTGGTATCATAGAGACATGTCACACCTATGGTTGAATTCAATTATTTAGATATTATTAAATATTTTAATTCTCTTCTTAATTAATAGTGGAGTTAAATATTTGAGGAGTTATATCTACTATAAATCAGAACTCTATCTCATCCAAAAACTTGAAGAATAAAAATAAGAAAGAGTTGGGAATGATGAAGAAGACACCCCTCTTAGTGAAATAGTAATAATCATCTGGTTCACCATGTTATAATTTTTAGAAATAAAAGTCTAACATGTAAGAATAATATCTGGTGGTATAGTCTACTGAAAAAGTAGTGGAGAATAGTTCTTTCTCATGTAGTGTTTTATCCCTACATAAAGAAGAGGGATTCAGAATCTCTTGCCAAAACTATCCTCATGAAGATCTAGACATTAGTGAAAGTGATCATATATATTATGAGTCTAATTATGAATCAATTTCTACTTTGAATGATATATTGTACAATTTTTCCAAATAAATAGTAACATTTATCTGTTGCTCATTTATAGGAATGCAAGAAGAGATCACTGAGCTTGAAGATAACTTGGACATCTTGTAGAAATGATTTGATGAGAGAATGAAAGAAAATATCAATCTATACAAAATGATCAAGATGAATATTTACAACAATATAAATGTATTGGTAAATGATTAGAAAATAATAACACAATTTTTTAGTAAAGTCATTTTATTCTTCAAAAATACGTTTTCTTCAAAAATGGGTTTTCTTGCTTTTTATGTGTAAATATTATAATTAATTTCAAGAAGTTTTAGAAAATTTATTTTAAAAAAATAAATTAATTTTTTAAATTATCATATAAAAATTATTCTATGGTGAAATTTTGAGAATTTCCTAAAAAAGTTAATTTTTTTTGGGTGAATAGTAAAAAATCCAGTTTTTTTATAAAATAAGGCATCTTTTGTGATATCATTAAGACATAATTATGATATAAAAATTTATTAAACTTATTTAACTAATAATTTATGATATTATAATATAAATATCATACAAAAATAATTTATAACATGAAAATTATATTTTATTCCATGATAAATATGAAAATCATTTTTAGTGTTGATGTAGTGCTTGTATAACGCTATAAAAGTAAATTTTGGTGTCTTATAGCTAATAATTGAGAGGTATAAATTCTTTTAATGAAAATTTTATTAAATATAATCTATAAATTATTATTTATACTAATAATTTATAATTGTTTAGTTATATAACATGAATCTTATCCAAATAATTACGCAATGCTTTTACAAGGCTAGAAAAGTCAAAATAACAAATTAAATAAGTTGTATTAAAATGAATATGAGTAAATATACATAATGAATGAATATAAAAGATTATATTTATCCTAATTAATTTACTTTTATTATATTATTTTTTTTAATTTTTATATATTAAATAATTACCTTAAATTCTTATACAACACTGACGCAGTGTTTGCATAAGTAGAAAAAAACAGTAAAATGATGTTAAAAACTCTAAAAATAAAATGATAATAACTATTAAATGACCTAGAAACTTGAATAAATCTTATTGGATGTGTATATATCGATCATAATCATCCAAGATTTGAATTTAAGTCCTTTTGGGGACATATTTATGAAATTATGACCTTTATAGTATTTTATTTAAAGAAAAGTCAAACATGTCACACTTTCGTTTTTAATAAGTGTAATATTTTTTAATATGATGTTATCCAGAATATTTTTTCAAAAATAAATATTATTTTTAATTTTAAAATATTTATCCACATCATGATAATTTATTTTTAATTTTTAGTGAATAAATAATGACCCTAAATGATTACACAATGTTGATGCAATAATTATTCCTTTAATGGGGAAATCAAATAAATGATATTACAAATATTAAAAGAAATATAATTTGAGATAATTAAGGTTATAAATGAATTTTATAAATTAATATATCATATTTAAGTATGTATTAAAATATTTTGTTCTAATTTATCTTGATGTCTTGATATTTTTTTAAAGACAAAGAAATAAATAGTGTCAAAATTGACAATAATGACATTTTATGAATATAATATTTTATTAAATTATTTTAAAATCATAAAAATATTAAATAAATAAAAGGGGATAATATATGGTCAAAATTTCATCCCATGTGAATTTATAGGCCATTTGGAAGTATTTGATTCTATAATAGTCTTATTATAGTCTAATCTTTTGTGAAATTCCAAAAGTACCCTAACTTCAATTATAAAAGGGAACCACCTTCATCACTTCATTTCACTAATATGAGCCTTATATATCGACCATAATATGAATAATTATCATATAAAATTCTCTAGAAACATTCTAGTGGTGTTGGTATTCCCAAAATACCAACCCTAGATCCCTTTAGAGGAGATCTAAAAGAGTCATCTCGAAGAAGAGGTGATCACTCTAACTGATCACTTTGTTTATCTACTCTTCTTTACCTCCTCTAAATATATGATATTAATTATAAAATAATAAATTCAGTATACTAAATATTCTTAAATTTTATTATGATTATGAAAGCACCATTATACACCCTCTTTCCCATAAAATAAGAACTGAAAATATCACACGTGCGTACATACGACTTACCGTCTCCATTTAGCGATACAATTAATTTTTAATTACCATATTATACAGATGGGTATTATGATGGATTTAATATTTATATATAATATTTATTATATAATTATAATTATATAATTAAAATATCATATCTACCTTCTTACCTTCTAAACAGTTGTAAAACGACAATGTCACTCATCCGTACGTATGGACTACCATCTCTACTAAGCGATGTGATTCATTTTTCATTTATATATTAATTGGATGTTAAGGAGGACTGATTTGATAAATATATATGATATATATTATATAATAATGATTCTTTAAATGGTAAATTATTATTTACCTATCTTTCTTTCCATTTGTCAAAAAATGGAAACAATATTCATGCATATATATGGCCTACCGTCTCTATGAATGATATAATTCATTTTTCTATATATAATTTGTATGAATAATTATATATATGTATATAATGAATATATATGATGTTTATACCATGATTAAAATTTTGTAAATTATGGTACCATGATCAAAGTGTAAGGACTTAGACTGCACATGCTTGGAAAACAAAGCAGTTATCACCCAAAATAGTGATTTTAATAACAAATTATTAATAAATGGGTGATAAGATGTTATAAATAAATCATAAATGGTATCATAGATATATTTTTATTTAATAAATGTATAATAAATTCATATTTACTATACAATAGTTTTGAATTTGAATAAGGAAATACGAGACTTAAGGTAAGAGATTTTCATTTCACTTTTATTTTTGTGGGACACATGACATATTCACCACTTGTATCCTTTTTGTAGTATATATAATTACCATGAATTAATTTTATGATTAATATTATTAATGTTATTGGGGTTTACATATCCATCTATGTTTATTTATTTCATGATGTTTATGATTCAAAAATTACCAAAACAACAAGGGTTTATTTCACAATCTCATTATTATTTATGTTTTTTATTTTTAAGTCTTACCTGGGGAATATTTCTCTTTAATGTCCATGTTTTATAATTTTTTGTCAAAAAGGTTTTATACTATTCTACTATAATTGTTTAAAATCATTTTTACCCCTTTTTAATTTTTTAAAATATGTTTTAAAAGGAATATTCCTGTCATTTTCTAAACAAGGTACTTTATGAATTTTCTTACAAAAGTGTGAAAGGTTATTTTTTTACTGATACAGCATAAGTGAATTTTTACTCCATCATGAAACCTAAATGATTTAATATTCCTTTAAAAGTTTAAAAATTTATTTTCAAAGAAAATTATTTCATTTAAAAGTGCACAATTTTTTTTAAAAAAGAAGTGATTTTAAAATAGAAAAGTTATTTTCTTCAAGAATTATTTCAATTGATCTTTAAAAATTACTTTCCATATACGATATAATACTTTTATGTTACTTAAGATTTAATGGGGATATTATAAAAGTATACTATCCTTATTCTTCATATGGATTTTTTTATTTTTATGATGGTGTGGTGTTTATGAATCCCATTTTTTTCCATGAGTTATGATATGTTGAAGGGATTAAGAAACCCATATTTTTTCATGGGTTCTAATATAATTAATGATTTATGATCTTATGGCACACATATATATGGTTTTCATTATATGATTGGTGGTACCTATATCTCCCTCCAATGAATTGGGTAAAGATTAAAATCTCATGAGATAATAATGGGAAACAAGTCGATGAGAATTATCCATAATGGGAGATAAGTGTATCCTACACCACTATGGGTGATAGGTGAATCCTGATCCACTATGGGAAATAGGTGAATCCTGATCCACTATGGGAATAGGTGTGTCCTGATCCACTCTGGGAAACAGGTGCATTCTGATCCACAATGGGAAATATGTGATAAGTCCCAATCCACCATGTTGATGGTATTGGTATTTAACCTTGAAATATGATTTTTTTATATATTTATGGCGATTAAACACTTTTATGACATGAGATTATGGTTCATGATTGATTTATAACGATTTATCACTCTTATGATCCATGTTTTCTAAAATGATAGTGTTTCATTCCATGACTCATGTTTATGATCTATGACACGTTGGGTATGAACATTGTAAGTTATGTTCACAATAATATACCCTTATTCTTATCTTATGATTTCATATGATCATAGATCGATATATCCTATGTTTACTGTAACATCCCCTGATCCAGCTCTCTCTCATGTGGCTGAAATAGGTTGGTTACGAGACCTCAAGCGTGTTTCTTCATACACCAGAGGCTATCAACTAACAGTGGGGGTGTGATATGTATAGTGGGGATACTATAATTCCTAGTTAAAGAGTTACAAAACAAAGTAATAATCAAATAATAATAATAAATAAATATCAGAGTGTGAAAATAATGGAGAAAATATAATATTGTGGAAAACCAACAATGAAAACCAATTTAATAATACAATAAATAGTAAAGGAATAATATAATAATATAATGTAATTTAACTAAATGTCATGCTAGAATTAATATGATAAATGAATAGATGAATCAATAAATAATCAAAATTCCCCAGTCCTGAACCCCATGTCAGTCCCATCTCCAAACTCCAGCCCATCCAGAAAGAAAAAATCAACAACAAGGTCCTTTTCCCTTGTCCAAAATTTCATCCATGTAATCTACTCAGGAACCAAATGGTGGCCTGAGTAGGGTGTGAGTATAACTGAGTAGGACGAAACCATTGTTTCTAAACATAACCAGTCTGATAATAATTGTATTCAATAATTAAATAAACATGTGTATTAATTAATTAAACAATTAAATCAATTCCACATTAATCTGATTTATCACCATGTTGGAATATCTTTGAGCATGTATCACAACCATTCCACATAACCATATAACCATGGTAAAATATAGTTTGCCTCGGTGCCATGCTGGAATGTTTGGGAGCATGTCTCACAACCTTTCCAACAAAACCATAACCATATAACTATGGTATAAATCAAACCAAACTGGGTCAAAACCTTCTATATAAGAATATCAAAATTTAATTAGGTTTAAGACCGATATATAAGTATTTCATCATGTATTAAGGCCAAGCCCGATATATAATCATTTCAACATTTTTCACTGGGCATAGCCCGATATATAATCATTTTAGCATGTCTTAGGGCATATCTCAGTATATAAAAATTTCAGAATGTAAACTGGGCCAATGCCCCATATAAGTATTAAAACATAGATATCACAACACATTTCATAATGACAAGGATATCTCAATACCACATCATAAGGATAAATGGTTAATTATGAAAATTACCATTTATATTTCAATTACACATTTCATTTATAATTTGGTCATAACCAATAACATGTTAGTTATCTTAATAAAAATATAAGAAAAGGTGAATCTATAATAATAAATAGCCCAAAATTCATGTCATTATAAACACACTTTAATCCATTAATTAATTAATTTATAACCAAGGGTTCTCTCACCTGAACAGTAGCCATAATCCAAGTCAATACCCAATTGGATTCAAAGGGAATCCAAGGAAAAATCCAATTTATCTTTTAATTTATTTACACACACACTATGTTGGCACAATTTCAATATTTCACATACTTGAAAATTATCAAACCATAAGGTTAAGTTTTAGAACCCCTACCTTTAACCAGTGATTAACCCAATGCTTAAAAAGGGTAACAATTGAAAATTATCAAACCATAAGGTTAATGTTTAGACCCCCTACCTTTAACCAGAAATTAGCCCAATGCTTAAAAAGGGTAACACCAATGAGGAAGAAGGTGAATAAGAGTAAATTAAGGATTCTAGATCAAAAATAATCAAGATAAAAACCAAAAATGAAAATAGTAAAAAGATTACACTGTAATGATCGAAGAACAAAGGGAGAGAAGGGGAAACCTAACAAAACCCACTTACAAGGGATCAGATTTGTGATTGAGACATCCAAAATCAACAGAGGCACTCCAAAAATTGTTTAAAAGAAACCCTAGGGTGGAGAGGATAAAGCTTAATGAAAGAGAATAAGATAAAACTCATGAACAACACCTTTTAAAAACCTACTTGAGAAATTACATGACATGTAATTCAGTTACACATCATGTATTTCTTTTTAGAGGGATAAACAAAAAAAAACATCACCTCAAATGTTTTTTAACACTACCTAAACATTACACAAGGTGCAATGTCTTCATGTCATGCATTCATTTCATGTCATGAATCAGGATCACAACTTGTTCCTGGAAACAGTTACACATCATGTAACTTCATTACATGATGTATAATTTCTCTACAAATAACCTTTATCCTATTTCCCACAAAAATATTCTGAACTACCTACAAAGCAATCCAAAACATGGAAAACACTCATAAAACCATTTAAAACATTTACCCAGACTCTATTAATTCAAAAAAAAAAACATATATCCATGAACTTTAGTTCATTTACCCCAAAAAAGGATCTCCATATCCAAACAATATTCAGCCACTGAGGATCAAATGAGGAACCCAAAGAGGGACGTACCTAAAAAAATATGAGATCTTAAAACTACCCCACTATATAACCTCTCATCCCCAATCTACTCCAAGAATCACTATGGGGATCAGCAAAAAAGTATGGCCACTATGATTCCATATCAGAATCCCACTCCTAGGTCTCATCCTGAACTCACCCATGATTCCACAACACTCGAACCAAAGGAATCTCCCTTCCCCATAGATACTTCTCACTATGGTCCATGATCCATATAGAATGATCCTTAAAGGACACATCAACACTAATATTGATGTCTGATATGTCTCTCACATGATAAGGGCCTAAATTATATCTATGAATTTGTAACATATGAAACACATCATTCATGGTACTATAGTGCTGTAGAAGGGCTAATCAGTATTCCACTAGACAAACCTTATCCACTATATCAAATGTCTCAACAAACATGAGAACTAGATTTCCCTGTTCCCTGATATGACATTTCTACAACCTAGGTAACACCCAAAGGAAAACATAATGACCAAACTCAACCTCCATAGGTTATATACGATGGTAAGTATTGGATTTCTAGCTACTCTACATGATCACCAACCACAGTTCGATAAACTAAACTTTCTTATACATCTTCTACATGAGACTAGGAACAAAAAGAATTAACTCACCTTCCTCCGAGAAATAAAGAGGTGAACAACATGAACTTCTATTGAAATCCTCAAAAGGTTCCATTTGGATTGATGACTGAAAGCAATTATTATATGAAAACTCCATGAGTTCCATATGTTGCTCCCATGAACCACTGAAATCTAAAACATAGGCTTATAATATATCCTCCAAAACCCAAATAGTCCTCTCAGATTGACCATTAGTATAAGGATAATAAGCCGCACTCAAAATAACATGTGATACTAGAGCCTTATGAAATACACTTCTAGAAATGTGATGTGAAATGAGGATCTCTGTCTGAAATGATACTCCTCGGAATAACATGAAACCAAACTACCTCACACATGTAAATACTACACAGATCATCAACTGTGAAGGTCTCCCTGATAGAAAAAAAGTGATATACCTTCATCAGTCGATCCAAAACCACCCATACAGTATCATTATTATGGGTTTTCCTGGGTAATATTATTATAAGATCCATTGTGAAATCATCCCATTTCCACTTAGGAATTGGAAAAGGCTGAAAAAGACTAGTTAGACTCTGATGCTCAGATTTCACCTACTAATAAGTTAAGAAAATCACCTCAAATAATACTACCTCCTTATTCATTCCAGACCACTATTACTACATAGGTAGATCACAATACATCTTTGTAAAACTAGGATTTAACTACCATATAGAAGCATGAAACTCTCTCATCATATCCCCCCTCAAGACCATAGGTACCCATACCCAGACACAAAAGAATAAAATTTCCACTTCCAAGAGACCATCCTGATGGTGTCTTCCCACCATATAATCAATCTCTCAGAAATAATCCCTCCAGATCAGATAATTGCTCTGTCCTTATCTGGTCCAAAATCATGGGTATAACAGATGTCAAAGTTAGATATACTCATACCCGAGACTCTTGAACATCTAAATGAATGTATGTAAAGAGGTCCATTAACCACCACTCATCTAAACACTCCCATACAACCTATGTCTGCATCTTTAGAATTAATTCATTGACAATTAAATTTCTATTTCTTGGTGTATAATCCAACTCAAAGTTGAAAGAATGTAGATACTCAAACCACCTCCTCTTATGAAGGTTCAGGTCCTGCTGAGAAAATATGTACCTAAGGCTCTGTGGTCTATGTATACCAAAAACCTATCACCCATAAGATAATTCATTCAACATCTCAGTTCATGTACCACTACTTATAACTCCACATCATGAGTAAGATAATTTATCTCATGCAGTCTCAACTATCTAGAGACATAAGCAACCACTCAATACTCTTGCATCATAACTGCTCTGAGTCCAACTTTGTATGTGTCACTATACATAGTATATGTTTTACCCAGCATAGGTAAAGTGAAGACAAGTGCTGAGTTCATCTTTCCTTTTAGATCCTGAAAAGATCTCTCCCAATAATCAGACCAAACAAACTTCACTCCCTTCTTGGTCATCCTAGACACCAATGCTACCAAATAGGAAAAGTCCTAGATAAAGAATCAAGAATAACCTACTAAACTAAGAAATATATGAATATCAAAAAAATTCTTTGAATTATCCCAAGATATCATGGCTGAAACTTTCTCTAGGTCCACTAACACTCCTACCTCTGAGATAACATGGCCCAAGAAGTGTACTTCATCAATCAAAAAACTGCATTTGGTTAGCTTGTTGTAAAATTTATGCCCTCTCAATGTACTCAGGATGATGTCAAGATATTTGGGATGATCATCTACTAAATGGGAGTACACTAAGACGTATTTTACAAAAACCACCATGAATTGATCCATAAAAGGATGAAATATCCTATTCATCAAGGCCATGAATACCACCAGTGCATTGGTCAAACCAAACGACATCTCTATAAACTCATACAAGATATACCTACTCCTAAAAATAGTTCAAGGTATGTACAATGGTCTCACCCTCAATTGATGATATCATGATCTCAAATCAATCTTAGAGAAGATATTAACACCTCTTATTTGATTGAATAGATCATTAATGCATGAAAGGGGATACCGGTTCTTTACTGTCCTTTAGTTTAATATCTAACAATCCACACATTAGTTCAAAGTCCTATCAGCCTTATTAATAAAGAGAAATAGAGAACCCCAAGGAGATGTACTAGTCCATGTGAAACCATTATCTTTCATACCTTCCAACTGAACTTTCATCTCCCAAAGCTCTGTTGATTCCATTCTATAAGGTGGGATAAACACTGGCTCTACTCTTGACACCAAATAGATCTATCACTCAGGAAGTAAGACATATAAATCTTTACCTAAAAATATACTACCAATGGAGAAAAAAAATCCTAATAAATTCCACCATCATCTAGAGGAATACTAGCTATCTGAGTAGTGAGACAATCCAACCTACACTGAATTGGTCCTTCATGACCAGCTCGAAGATCCCACTCACCTTGGTGAGAATAGATTCATCCTTATGGAGATAGAAAGGTAACTATCCTATGGTAACAATCGATATAAGCCTGGTATAAAACAAATAAATCCATACTAAGGATCAAATCAAATCTTGTATTTTCCATTACAAACAGTTCCCAAAAGAAACAATAACCACCAATCTCTAGAGAACACACCTTAAAATGTTTGATATTCTCTAACTGTACTCCCAATGATGTGTTAATGGTCAAAACACCATCCAATAATTCCATATCCAAGACCAAAACGTTTACAAAATGAGAGGATAAAAAGTATTGCAATGAACCTATATAAAATAAAATAGAAGAAAGTATAGATGATATAAGAATTATAACTCTCATAGTAGAAGATCCTATATCCTCACTAGCCAGAGTAGTCTGTATAACATGTAACTAACTAGCCTCTCTACCCTGAGCTCCATCCTGACACCCATGAGCTATTCCCTATACCTAGTACTTCTATTCCTACATGGGGTACCGAATTCCCTACCTCAACCAGAACATCTAGTAGAACTCCAGCTACCTATCTACTGAGGAGTAGATGATTCCTTCACAGACTTCAGTACTTGTTATATTACCCTCCCACTACTCTGATATTGAATACCCCTACAAAAGATCTATAGGTGGCCCAAACTTATGCAAGCATGACACTCCATCGTAGGGTATAGACACTGAGGTAATTTCTATCCCATTTTTCCAAATTGATAGCAATATAATGGAACATGATCCTAAGATGGTTTCCGAATGCCTCTATTGCTCTAACTTATTCTACCTTAGAAAAAACTATCATAACATCACTTATTTCCACTAGAAGAAGAGTTCATAGTTTTTCCTACTAAAATAGCCTGACTAATTATTAGGGCCTCTCTCATATTCCCTTCTATGACGAGTTCCTGATTTATTATATTTTAAAAACTACTGAGACAAAACACATTCACCTGCGACCTGATCTCATAAAGAAAACCATCCTAAAAACATCTCACTCTGGAGATCTCATCAACTACTAAAGACGGTGTAAATCACTACAAGTCAGTGAAATGTTCAACATAGTTCAACACTGAAATTTCCTCCCGTGTCAAGTTCATGAACTCATGACACTTCTCATCCCTCAAAATCTCTCGATAGAAATGGATCAAGAAATTTATATCGAATTACTTCTAAGATAACTCATCCTACTTCCTTGCCTACTCCATAATGTCCCACCAATTCTTGGTTGGTCCAAAAATAATATATGTAGTAATATTAAACCTATTATCTGTGGTTTTATTAAGATGTGTAAAGATCATTTGGACTGAATTGAACCATAACTCAACTTTCTAGGGTCCTCTCTCCCTAATAAACATAGACGAATGCTATAACTAGAACTCTCTTGTTAGATCAGGTATTGAAGGAATGGTGTGAAAAGTCTTCCTTTACATGGATCACATGAACATAAAAAATATTTTATGAATCTGAACATCCATATAATCATTAAGAACTATAGGAATCCCTAGTCTAGCTGTGTTAGGAGAATACTTATTTCTACTCTCCGGATGCTCAACTTAAAGATGATGAGGATGAATTTTCTATATAAGACAAACACACTCCTTAGAAAACTAGCTATAACAACAAGGTCAACCTCAATAGGTGACAACAATAGAGAACCACTGACTCCTGGTTTCTTAAAACATGGATTACAAGTGTTTTAGCATGACATATCAATTTATTTATTTCATTTATCAGATATAACTGGTATCTAATATCATAGTTTAACATGAAAGTATATATCACATGAAATAAATATGTCCCTATCATGAATAATTCATGTTAATATATATCCCTATGTGACTATCATGATGCATGAATAATCATCTCACACCATACCGGGCCATAAGTATAATCTCAAGAAACAATAAAATAATGAAATAATAACCTCACATAACATGTAAATCACTGAGGGTGAAATAACATCAATTGTAACAAGAAAACAGTATAAATAGAAATACACCCCTGGGCACTCAGATTTTACCCAATACATGTGTTAGATAATCCCATGAACAATATCATTACTAGTTCCCAACACATCCTAGTCTCCTTTATACTTTTCCCAAATAGTAAAGAAATAGAAAAAACATGGTGTTCTATGATACCACTTTTTAACGTCCCCCGATTCGGCACTCTCTCATGTGGATGAAATGGGTTGGTTACGAGACGTCAAGCACGCCTCTCCGTATGCCAGAGGCTACAAACTAGTAGTGTGGGTGTAATATTTATAGATGAGAGACTATACCCCTTATTTACAGAGTTAAAACACATTGGAATAATCATATAACAATAGTAAATAAATATCATAGTGTGTAAATAATGGAAAAAATATAATACAACAAAAAACCAACAATGAAAACCAACTAAATAATCCAATAAATAATAAAGGAATAATGTAATAACATGATGGAATGTAACTAAATGTAATTCCATAAGTAATACAATAAAAGACTATAAGATTCAATAAATACTAAAAAGTCCCAGGTCACAAACCCCATTTCAGTTCCATCTTCAAAATCTAGCCCATCTAGCAAAAAACAATAAAAAAGGTCTTTTTCCCTTATCCAAACCTCCATCCATGTAATCTTCTTGGGTAAAAAATGATGAACTGAGTTGGGTGTGATTATAACTTAGTAGGTTGACACCTCTATGTATAAACATAAATAGTATGATAATAAGTTTATTAAATAATGCAATAAACATGTGTATTAATTAATTAAACAATTAAATCAATTCCACATCAACCTACTCTGACACCATGCCATAATATCTATGATAATGTATCAAAACCAGGCCAACATAACCATATAACCATGGTAAAACATAACCTGACTCAACACCATTCCATAATATCTTTTAGCACATCTCACAACCTTGACAAAAAAACCATAACCATATAAACATGGTATAAATCACACACAACTGGGAGAAAACCCATTATATAAGCATTTCAACATTTAATCAGGACCAAGCCTAGTATATAATCATTTCAACATGTATCAGGGCCAAACATGGTCTATAATCATTTTATCATGTGTTACTAGGAATAACACAATATATAAGCATTTAAACATGTATTAGGGCATAGCCTAATATATAATCATTTCAATATGTAAACTGGGCCAACACCCCATATAAGTATTACAATATAGAGATGACAACACATGCCATAGAAACAAGGATATTTAAATATCACATAATAATTCTAAATGGTTAATTATAAAAATAACTATTTATCTTTCAATTATACATTTCATTTATCATTTGGTCATAACCAATAACATGCCATTTATCTCAATAAACAAGACAATCCAAGGTGAATCTATAACAAGAAATCTCCCAAAATTCATTTCATTAAAAACACACTTTAAGCCATTAATAAATTCATTTATAACCAAGGGTTGGATCACCTTAACGATATCCATAAGCTAGGTCAATACCCAATTGGATCCGAAGGGAATCCAAGGAATAATATAATTTATCTTTTAATTTATTTAGGCACATGCTATGTTGGTGCAATTGCAATATTGCAAATACTTGATAATTATCAAACCATAGGGTTAAGGTCTAGACCCCCTACCTTTAATCAGTGATTAACACAATGCTTCTGAAGGGTAACACTAACGAGGAAGAAGGTGCATAAGAGAGCAAGAAGATACTAGATCAAAACCAATCAAGATGAAAACCAACAATGACCATGGTAAAAAGACTACACCACAATGTCCATAGAACAAATGGAGATAAGGGAAAACCTAAAAAAAACCACTTACTAGGGATCAGATGCATGATCAGGAAGTCCAAAATCTAGAGAGGTGCTCCAAAATCACTTGGAAGCTGCCCCAGGGTTGATAGGAGGAAGCTGTACACAAGGTAATGAGATTAAACTCAAACAAGACACCTTTTAAAAACCTTATTTGGAAATTACATGGTGTGTAATTCTATTACACATTGTGTATTTATTTTTAAAGGGATACGCTAAAAAAACCATCACCTCAGATGATTTTTAACACTAACCAAACATTACATGATGTATAATGCATATCATGAACCAATATCATGGCTTGTTCTTACCAATAGTTACACATTGTGTAACTTCATTATATAACATATAATTTTTATCCAGACAACCTTCATCCTGTTTCCCATGGAAATATTCTGTACCACCTCTAAAGCCATCCAAAGCATAGAAAACCATTATAAACTCATTTAAAATATTTACCCAGACTCCATTAATTAAAAAAAAAACATATATCCTCAAAATTTAGGTCATTTTTCCCATCAAAGGTTTTTCATCTCCGAATAAGATTTGGCTACCAAGGCTCAAATGAAAAACTCAAAAAGGGATGTACCTAGAAAAAGAAGGGATCTTACATTTACCCTTAATGAACATCTAATATAACATTTCTTATGTTTTATTTTCCCATGTTTATGAGGAAATATGTTAAATGAATTATTTCTAAAAGGATTTAACATGGATGATGTTGGTGGCCTACTGTGAAATAAGAAAAGATGGGTATAGTGGGTGATAATGTTGATCTTTACGAGCCAGTTGTTTATGAATCCAAGTTATTAAGTGTTTTTCATAATTTTATAAAACTATAAACCTAAAATTCCCTATGGTATTTAAGTGATATAATATTTATTTTTGACATTGTAAGTTTTTGATGGAAAAAATTGGGTCACATTTATCAACATCAAAGCTATAAATGTAAAGTTTTTGTTTTTAACACCAAATCTGAAAGTGAAGGTTTTGGGGAAATTAAAGTTGGTATTAGAACATGGTTTAGATAACTTTAGAGATTATGTGGTTTTCAAGTGAGGTTATTTTAAGATTTATGTATACCATCATTGGTATATAATTTTTAGGTTGACCAAAAGTTTAGAGTCTCAGTCACCCCTTTTGAGGTTTTAAGTGATGAAATTTTAAGGAGGCTAATGATATTTTGGAAAAATTATATATAAACCTTAAGTTTAAAATGAATTATTTTTTAAGGAATAATTCATTTAAATTTTGTGGATATGTGTTTTAAAATTATTTATAAATTTTAGGGTTTATATGGTCTTTGATTTTGAGGTAATTATGGGTTATTATATATATTTTTTGGGATGAAAAATGAAAGGTATGAATTAACCTTTGTGGTTAAAAATTTATTTAATGATGAATATATTAAGGTTATTTTTGAGTATTTTTATCATATTTTTAGTGATGTTATAATATTTATAGTTTTATAAAAATGAAAACCTGCAGGTCGGGTGACAACCTATCAAATTTGGCAAGGTCATAAGGTTTGAACCCACAACCGAAGGGTGACAAGGGTTCATCACCTACCACTGGCCTATATGATTCCTTGGTTAGTATGAAATTTCTATTATTTATTTAAAAAATCTTATAGATAAAGGATAAGTTCATTTTATTAATAGATGTTTTTTATAGAGATGACCATGAGATTGAAAATTGATTTGGAAATTAGGAGATTGATGTTATTTTGAGAGACGTTCTCTATTTTGGGAACCCTATATGATTAAGGTAAACAAAATATTATGAAATTTTATTTGAATAATAAAGGTTGAATTGTATCTTGGAGGCATATATGTTTTTATTATGTAGTTATGGTGATTCATGTTATTTATAGAATTAGTTATCATATCTTGGAGATTATATGTTTTGGGTGTGTACATTTTAGGTGATAAATACTAAATTTATCTTGTAAGATGAAATGGTCAAATCCTTTTGATTTTTGTGTTTCAAACTTAGTCTGAAATATTTTGAGTAATTTTAAGGATATTTATTCATTTATTGATCTATGTTAAACTTTCGATATTACAATTAAAATTTTAAGATTAAAGTTTTTTCCTCATATGAAGGTTTATTATTTTTAGGAATCATCTAATCATGTGATAACCATTTTGGTTTTTGTTAATTCATAAATACAGGAGGAATATATTTTTATTCTTTTTTGGATTATGAGACCCATTAGAAGTTTATTTTAGTACTTTAGGAATGAAAAATTCATCTTAAATACTCATTTTCAAGAAAAATATAGGATTGTGGTGGAAATTTATTAAATGATGAAAATATACTGGTTAATTAAGTATATTTTATTATGTTCTTAGACTAGGAAATAAGATAATTACTCAAATCTAGGAGAAGGATCTTGAAATAAAATTTTTGTCCATTTACTTTTCATACTGAGAAATCAATGACCTTTTAACCTATCACAGATTTATGATTTTATGATGGTTAACTTTCTCATGAACACATTCTCTATCACTCTCCATTATTACTTAGAAGTTAGAGTTTTCTTTCATATCCATGTTTTAACTTGACCCCAATTTTTCCTACATGGAAACGTAGTATGTGTTACTCCAGATGATATTCACACCTCCCTTTATCTCTTTTTAAGTGGAAGTTTATTGGCTATTTTTAAGATGTGGGATTTCAACCAAGGTATTTTGAAAATTCAAACCCTGGTTACCAAGAAAAATTTAAAATTTCAAGGGCTTAATTTATTAAAGTGGGGAGAATTTAATATCTATAGATTTTATGAGGAAATACTATGTTCGACAGTGTAAAAGATACATAACACCAAGGTTAAACAAACAATGAAATATTATTATTAATGTGATAATTATAATTTATTAGTTAAATAGATGGGTATGAAAAGGAATAAATGATTTATGAAATAAATATATATATACTACTCAATATAAATTTATTGTTAAATTATTAGATAATAATAACATAATTTTTTAGAAAAGTCATTTTATTCTTCAAAAATACATTTTCTTTAAAAATGGGTTTTCTTACTTTTTATGAGTGAATATTATAACTAATTTTAGGAAGTTTTAGAAAATTTATTTTAAAAAATTAACTTCTTACTGCCTTTCACGATTTCATTGATTAAATGTGGGAATTTATAGGATTAGAATTATATTTTCCAAACTACACTCAACTACTAAGGCATAGTAAAGTGGAAGTCCGAGGTTGAACACACAAAGATGGCTTGTAGGCAAGAAACATAGTGATAAGAACCATTTTGGTAGGATTCCTGATGTTCACTCTTTGGTTTGAGTTTTTCTAAGAACTAAGTAGCTTAGGATTTAATCAAAATAAAATAATGGATAAGGGTCAATTTTAGTGTTTAGGAAAAAGATTATCCCAAACCTAGCTTGGGATGGACCTATGGTTTAGGATGAAAAGTAGTGAAAATGTCACCAATTGGTCTTGGTACAACCAATTGGATCTAACTAAGATGAAACTAATCCTTGGTATAGATATAATCGATAACCTAAGTGTAGGATGCTAATATTCTCTGCAGAATGAATCACAAGCTATTGGTCTTAGTCTGGTCAACTTCAATTAGGTCAAGGATCCTTAATTTTTCACCTCCTATGGTTAGGTTAGTTTCAAAATAATGTTATTGAAAATTGTTTTTAACCTAATTAATATACATAGGGTTACCAATTTTTGATCTATAAATTCATTAGGTTCAAATCCACCCTTAATCTGGACCCCTAAACCTAAGTGGATTAGTCATGCATGATAATATTAAATGAAATAAGGGAAATGGTCATTATGCTCGACATAATGAATAAAAAATTTTAATCAAAGAAATCTACAATTGAAAAAAATAAAAACCAATTAAATACTAACTTGAATGAATAATCAATGAATAATGAAATGGTAGATTGGTATTGAACAGAAAACAGATTTTTATTCAAGTGTTGGAAAACAACATGCAAATAGAAAGTCTTGAAATCAAAAGTGTAAACAATATAATGAATAAAAAAAATGAAAAAAATGAAATAGAAACAAACTAGAAAGAAAATGGGAAATAAATGAAGAATAATAAAGGAAATAAGTCAGGCATTAAAACTCTCTTCTATGCGTCGGGTTGCTAAATATTTATAGACTTTGAATGTTACACGGCATGTAAATGATTTACATTGTGTAACTATTTTAAGTGGCTTATTATTTGAGACTTTAATTTAATGTAATTAGATTTCACATCATGTAATTTAGATCAAAAATTATCTCCAAATATTTAGGATCTCTTAGATTTCATGGCTTGAATATTTGGCGGGATTTAGGTTTCAAACTTTTCACATCGTGTATTGAGTTCACACCATGTATCTTCATTAGTTTTGAAATTCAAGTCTTTCATGATGTGTACTTTGGATTCATGTTGTTTACTTGGTTCACAGATTGTAATTTGGATTCACAAACTAACCTTCAGATCAAAAGTGCTCTACTCAAGGAGTACACATCCTATACATGGGATTCACAATGTGTAATATTGATTTTTTTGATTTTTTAGCATGTCCTCCTTTCAGTCACGCGTTCCTAATTCCTACAAAAACACATCAAAAATTAGTTTAATATTAAATAAAGCATGATTAAACATTAAATAAATGTATCCAATATATATATATATATATATATATATATATATATATATAAATTCAACTTATCAAATTCCCCCACACTTGAAAAACTGCTTGTCCTAAAGAAAAAAGTATCTCAATAGGGATTCAAAATCAAAAAAATTTTAAACAATAACTATGAATTACAACCAAGAAAATAAAATTAAGTAAAAGAGGAAAAATCAAGTCCTCCAAAATAAATCCTATTGATAAAACCAGTCATGCCTCATAGTTAAGTTCTTTATTCAAATTCATTCTTCCTTTAATTAAAATTTCATAACTATTCCTTATAATCTATACCCATTTTTTCAATTTAGCTCACAATGAATTTTATATCATCACTCAAGGTAAAATAAAATTAGAGTTATGATCATACCCTGAATAAATGTTCTTAACCATGGGCTTATATTGGTTCTAACATCTCTACTTTCTAAATAAAAATATAAAATTAATCATAAGGTCTTAAGTAATAAGGTTCAAATGTCTATGGGGCTGAGAGATGGTGGGTAAATGATAAAAATAAATCTAAAAAGGTGGTTAATCTCTATATTATAATGCATGATAATCATAAATAGTGAAATGAAGTAATTCCACTTAGATAAAATGTGTCCATACTCTAAACAACTCAAAGTGGGTCCTTGAATATGCCAAAATAACATAAATAATGTTCCCCATTCCATTATCTTTTCATTTTATCTATTTAATATATATATATATATATATATTTATAAATTCATTCCTAGTACAGATCTCACATCCATCACCTAACCACATATGATCCATCATAAGATTCACCGGTTTGGTAATGGTGATTTCTGACCTTCCTAATGTACAATCCATTTTTTTCACAACCCATTTTTTTCAAAGGAACACGATAAGTGTAGAAAATAAAAGAAGTAACCATGAACCTTGTCAAATGAATTTGGTGGAAATGACACCGTATGTCTCCTCAGTATCAATATCCCATGTATGGTAGAGATGAAAAACTCCCCACACTTGTTCAAAACACAATCATGCATAGTACCAAGAGTAGTGCGACAAGGGATAATAGGATTGAAATAGATCCATCCTAACAAGGTTATTCATGTATACTATAGGTTAGAGAAGGATAGATGTACAAGTGGGAATCAGGATAACTATATCAATAAAGACTACCTCAATAATTTTAATAGTGTATTTGTTCAATCATAGCCTAAATAATTTTCTAATGAAAGTTCTAATAGGTTTACATTTCTGAAGTATCTCTTAAGAATTATTCTCATAAAATAATATGATAATATTGGTCTATAGATACTTTTTGGGAATGGGAGTATATAAAAAATAATCAATAATAACTAAGGGAATAATATTTAGTAGTAAGATAATCAAAAGAAGTTACAAGAATCTAGAACTAGAATTAAATTACCCAACTCAGTAGTCAAGCTAAAATTATAAATAGGAATAAAAATGGATTTCAAAAATCTCCATCCAAACCTTTTTTTAAATGGGTGCAATGAGATTTCATGTTAAAGCATGATTTTAATGAGAAATGTCTCATGGACTAATGAAAATAGGTAATAATTCAATTGTATCGACAATAAATCTCAATAAATACTCCCCCACACTTAAAATGAAATAGTGTCTGCATTGTTTTGTAAAGAGACATGGGATAAATAGTAAGTGAAGAATAGATAGAAATGAAATGAAAATTTAAGAATTTAAAATAGGTAATTGAGAGATCCCTGTAGTGAAAGTCATGCCCTAGTAGAAATTGTTGGAGTGTGATTAGATATTTTACTACCTAAAAATACTACTAAAAATAAAATAACTGCACTATATAAACCATTATTGAATAGGGGTTAATCAATATATAATAAAAAAATGGGTAGGTTCACACAATAAAAATTTGAATAAATTAGATCAGATAGATGCAAGAATAAACTAAAGTGAATTTCTAGACTACCAATGAACTTAAAGTGCTAAAAAAGTAAAAAAAAGTTTCTAAGAACACAATGAGAATATAGAAAACAAAAATTATATATTGTATTCCATAAAGTACTAACTATGGAATAATCATCCAGAACGATGGGAAAAAGAATCAATCAATATTTTCCATTGGCTTAGATGTCCTCTACCTCCTATATGAGCTGGTGGTTGTATCATCGAGCTCATGCGGGAACTTGAAAGGATTAACCACCTCAGTAATGGGTCACCCAAAATTCTCATGTGGAAGTAGTAAATTCCATGAAAATCATAGGAGTCTCCTGTTAAGTATGGATATGGAGCTGGAGATCCTCAATCTGTCTCTATATCTCAGCCAGATGCTGATACATGTCATGTAGAAGGCTTGAGGGTGGCTTGTAAGATCCCTGATTTTCCTACAAGGTATGAATCCCTTTAATTTCAGTTAAAATGTTTTTTATGGACAAATGTGAATACCCTTTGAGTTCATAGGTGTTTCAGGGGTGTCTAAGTCTTGTTCAGATCCTATAACCTAGATTTTTGGAAAAAATAGGCAGATCACACGGTTAGCAGAAACCATACAGGGCAAGCCACATGGTTTGTTTAACAATGAGAGGCCTGGAAAGTGGGATTCAGAAGCCTATATGATTTGAGGAAACCATACAGAGGGAGGTACATGACCATGAAAAAGACTATAGAACTGTGATAGTGGGAATTTTCATGGTTTGTGCACAGTTAGTCAAACCATACACACTAACCATGTAGACAATTTTTTCTAGGAAAAATGTCTATTTTTATCTTAAAATATTATTAAACATAAACATAACTTCATTATACTCCCATGGATAGAATATTAGGAATTAAATATCACCCTTGAGACATTTTGATAGCGTTTTCCACCGATTCTTCATCCAAGGTCAGAATCGAGAGCTGTTCATCTTGTTGGATCTGGAGCGGTGAGTACTCCTTTCCTTTTGTGTCATTATTCATTTTCCTTGGTATCTATGGGGATATTTAGATGAAAGATAATATTCTATATTATTAGGTTCTTCATTTACTCTTCATTTTTCTTCTGATATGAGTTGAATCAGAAGCTGATACTGGATGAGCACTCTACCACGGACCCATGGTAGGTGGTCTGCACCTTTCCCTTGTGGTTTGGTGTTTATAGAGATTATTGTCATTGTTCCATATTCTATACTTTCTGGGGGTGCCCCTAAATTGATTTTAATTATTTAATTGATCATATTGGAACATTTTAGGGATCCCCTTTAGTTCCTTTGATTTAGTTGGAGGTTATTTCCCCAACCTAGGCCACCCATGGGGTGTGACCTTTCACTTTCCCTTGACTTTGCCTAATTTTATACCACCCATGGGTTGTGTGTTTTATATTTTCTAGATATATTAAGCCCACATATAAATTAATTGAATTGAATTGAATGATTAGTAGATGATTTGCCTCCTCTTCCACATGACACTACAACAAAATCGACTGACAGTGGTGATTTTTTTTGATATTGTAGTGGTTTAAATTGCCACCATATGGTTATGTGATAGTTTCCAAAAACCACTAATA